>JANHGB010020801.1:36104-50119 GCA_026283785.1 Coracopsis vasa
CTCATCTCCGTCACTGTGCATGAACTCGGATATACATGTCTGTCTGCAGCTTGGACTGTTCATTTTTTCCCGTTGCTAAGTTATTTTCAATACAGGTTCTACACATGCACATTTATGCATGTACACCTTAAGAAACACCTCATCTCCCTAACATGTGTTTGCAGGTGTATTTAAAAAGAATCCTCTGAAGTGATTCTACAATGACATTTTCAGTACCCACACAAAAATCAAATATACCTTTTGATGAACATTAGTCAGAAGGAAGCATCTTAGTATTTTGTGTGTCACATTATTTTAAAAGCTTCATCTAAAGCTGAATTCAAAAGAGCAAGCTCAAGATTTCAGGTCACATACTACCAACTTGCTCTTTCGCATTCAACACCATTATTGATGAATGCTTCCATTTATCTAGCTATAAAAATACTATTAGTGCCTGCAAACTAATTTTCCTCCATTCTAGCAACTGAGATGATTGCAGTCAATTAACAGATGACACTGGCTGTCAATAGAACAGAAACCTGGAAAAGCAGATACGTGCTAGAAAAAGAATCCCCTAGTTATCGTATAAATATCAATACAATATGGTACACAGAAAACCCTGAAGCTGGCTCTGCAAGCACTTGAAGGCAACCAGAACTATGAACAGGTCCCAGGTTCCCAACCACAAACAAGAACCATTTCTCTTTTCCCCAGAACATCACCAGCTCTGGCTTAGTAAACTAGTGTGGTATTTGAAGCTTTGCCCTCTCTCCACGCTGATTGCTTCTTGCAAAGTGTCAAGTTTCTTCAGCTCCCCATGAAATCAATGCAAGCACAAAACAGACAGTGGGGGACAGAATCAGGGCGTATAAATGGCCTCATATCTTTGTATCATGGTACTTAAGTTCTGTGAGGCCATGTTCTTTGTTCTCAGGATTTGGATGCTGGACAAAGCTTTTCAAATGTCAGGTCAAGTCAAACCCTAGACAGCATTATAACAGATTAAGTGGATACTGAAGGAAATTACAGGAACCTCCTGCATCAGGAGATAGTTTGCCTGGAGAGAATACTAGGAGGGCTATGGAGGACAATAGCTAAACTCAGGCTGAGGTAGATGAATCACATATGTGGGTAACCTTAATAGAGAAAGGGGTTTTCCAAACTATGCAAGCGTACACTCAGCGATCTCACTTTTTACACATTTCTACGGACAGCATGCACAGGCACTGGAAGAGAGCTGAGAACAACTGTTGCTTCACGTACTTGTACCTGCAGCTACTTCCTCTGGTGGCATCCAAGTTAATTAAGTTTTGAAATCACAAGATAAGTAAAAAAAAAAATAGCCTAAAAAACACCTAAAAGGCCACATTTAGTGAAAAACCCTGTATATGTAAATTGAGTCCCTCCCAAAGCCATTATTTTTTGCATACTTTATCAAAACAGATTTAATCAAAATTGCTCATTTTGTGAAACTTAGCTCAACACAAAAGTGATTATTGCAACAAAAAGTTGTGAAAATATTTTGAAAGATCTCAATCAATAATCTCAACATTTTCTCACAGCTCACAAAATAAAAATATAAATAAAAATAAAATTAAAAAAAATTACAGCGACTGCCTAGATGACAAAACTAGTGTTAAAACACTAGGGTAAATTCTCATGCAAAGATTCAATACTTAATGTTACAGCATCAATACCTTAAGTCAGCCAACATAGGGCAGGTACAGCATCTAGCGTTTTCTCAAAGACCCACATGAAAATTGCAGAAAACTAATTTTTCCAGTTACAATCAGTATCTTGGTTTGCTTGTACTTCCGCTATAAGCACCTCATATATAAAGTACAGCTTATTTTAAAATATGAAATTCAATAATAGTATTTGGTAACAAATTTTTTTATGACATTTCATATCACACTGTCATTTTGTTTGCAACATTTGTCAAGGGACCTATGGAAAGTTTCAGTTGGGATGAGTGTTACAAACCTTATTTCTTCTAAGTTACCTGTAAATGTCAATGTATTTAACTGAAAAAAATATCAAGTTTGCCATTAAGACCTTAAGGGCTAAAGGCGGTCTGGTTTATCCAGACAACAGGAACAAGAACTGGTTGTAGGTACTTGTTGTCCATTTCTCTGTTAGCGCTAGAGAATTGCTAGCTGCCTTTCATTAAATCCTTGGCTGGTTATAGCAGTCTCACGACCACTGCCCTTTTTTCCACCTCACCCCCCAAATTTTTATACAAAAATGAAGGAATTTATCATTATTTACAGCTACAACAACGAACATAAAATGAACAAGTCAAACTTTCTTAAAATCCAGGAGTGGAAGGTAAACAGGCCTGAAGCCACACTCATAAAAAGTTTGAGAAACATTCACGTGGACAATAAGAACCAGTTTTGGAAAGAGAAACTCCCAAATTCTGTCCCACAGAACCATCAACTCATTACATAGACCAATTAGCTGCTCATGCAGATTTTCTTCCTCAAATTCTTTTCCACTGTGTTTTTCCTTCAGCAGTACTGTCTGAAATTTGACAAAGAACAGTGCTTGAAAACTCAGTATTCCTGTTCAAGACTACCGATATACATAAAGGATCCACTTTAAGTCTTATTTTTACATCATTTTTCAACACTTGTATTAAACATTGGTGAAAATATTTAAAAACAACCAACCTTTAAAAACATCAGCAACACACAACCGAAATGGTTTATCCACTGATCTCTGCGGTGGCCTGAAAGAATCTGCAAACAAATTGATAAGATCTTTTAGAATTCCTGTATTCAGTGACTATCTCAACAACTTCTCACCTAGGGATAAATCAACTATATTCTATTCCACAGACTTTGTCCTACATTTCCCCACAATAAATGTTTTGACATAGATTTCTACATAGATTTGACCAAGGTACATCAGCTTTTAAATGAGGAAAAATTGCACTCACCGATTTGCTCTAACAAACTCTTTCCTTTATACCACTGTGTGAGGTCACTTATCTGACCTCTTGTGACCAGATTTTCACCACCAAGGCCACTTGTTGGGATATAAGCCACATCTGATTCCTAATTGAAAGGAAGTTAAACATACATTAACAGGATCTTCAAGCAGAAGAAAGAGGTGCATTTTTTCAATATTATGCAACTAAGCTATAAAAGAACAGTTTGCACATTCGTACTTCCCCTGGAGGAGGCAGATTTTTTAGTTGATCCATTTCCTGTCAGTTTATTTCTTGTCTGATCACAGTGCTCCAGCAAAGGGCTGGAGATATTTAAACACAATGATAGCAACATTAACAACTAGAAACTGATTTCAGGTAACAAACTCCAATTTTATATCTGACAGGCAAAACTTCTGTTTGAAATGCTGGTTTATGCATAGCGATTTCAGGAAGGCCATAGCCAGTCCAAATGAGGAAACGTGAGAAGAACATTCAAGAATGGCTACTGGAGAGTTTTCTTATGAGTTCATAATCCAAACACCTGCTTTGGCATAAAACTCCCTAAAACTCATGCAATCCTGAACATTAAGGCAGATGATCCTTGGTCTGTTCTGCTTTATAGACAACAATCCCAAGAAACTACAAATGAGGCAAGTGCCCCAAAGATACAACAGACCTAAACAAAGATGATGATGACAGAAAGAGTATTGACCCAGGGCTCAACATACATCCCACCAGTAAGAAAAGGAATCCGCTATACTGTGTGCACATAGCGGCAGCAGGAAAGTGACACAAAATAGCCTGACTGTAAGAAAAGCTTGTTCTACTCAAATGCCTGAGCAAAGCAATAAAGATCTCAGAAATTTATATTACCTTAAAGCCAGCTTGTTTCAGAAATTGGCCAAGTTTACTCGTAATTTCCTGAAATCTTTCCTGTTGCCAATTGACCTAAAATAGAAAACATATTATGATAATAAAATTTTAGATTTTTAACTATGACTCCAACATGTCATCAACTCTGTAGTACCAGTAGGTGTTCTTCACACAGAGCAGCCAATGAATTTATAAACATGAGATTTCCAGGTGGTTTCATAGTTGGACACGTAAGAGCATATTAACAATTACTGATAGCAAATAACACACCACTACTTACCTTGCAAGCCTCTTTAGTATGATTTGTCCTTGAACAGCTCCTTTTTTCCTTAAGTTCACTCAAAATTCAGATTCAGCAAGAATATATACAATATAAAGACAGCAAAAATCTAAAATAGAAACTAGTAATACCTAACACACCTTACAGGTTTAAATAAAGCTCTTGAGGTCTTGACCTGAATGACCACCAAGATGCCCTTGAAGATGCCATTAGGTTAACTAGTACTTGTGAAAATCTGACATAACAACAAGGACCCCTACTCATTTTAGCACCAAAACTATCCTGTCTGCTTTGACAATACATCCATCAATAAAAAAATTATAAAGTCTAAGCACAAGAGACAGAGCTGAGAATCAAAGAAAGACACAGTATTGATCCTTAAACTTAGGGTCCACAATCCTAGATGGAAACCCTGCAATTGCATAAAAAATTAAGCATGTACCTGGTCCATTTTATTGACTGCAACAGCTAGCTGTGTCACTCCAAGAGAGCGCACTAATAATCCATGTTCTCGAGTTTGTCCTCCAGTCTCAAACCCTGCTTCAAACTCTCCTCTGCTAGCATCCACAACCAAAATAGCCACATCAGCCTAGATTAAAAAAAAAAAAAAAAAAAAAAACAAAAACCAAAAAACAATCAATCAAACAATCAAAAGTGGTTAAGAGGTGGAAATAATTTGGGAAGTATGTCAATCAGCAATATTTCACACAAAACATACTCTGAACAGGAGAAATCCTGATACGCTTCAAATGTAACTTAGGCTGCTCAATCCTATCTGTGTCATGCCCACTTTGGTGAGATATTATGGCATTGTATCACCTCATGTCATAAATCATCATTTTCTGTTAAACACAAGCCAACTCATGATTTCGGGAACCTGTCCTCTTCAAACTGCCCACTATGGATGTGCTGCACAGACTTCAACTGAACAGAAGCAGTCTGTGCTCTGGAACCTTAAAAACAGATATGAGCACAATGTCCAGTCCTCCCTGCTTCAGTCTGGACACCTTCACAGTAAGCAGCTGCGAAAATTACAGATGGATCACCTCACTATACAACTGGGACAACTGGTCAACTGCATGTTGGATATGGATGTTTCACAGTCCACTCAAGACACTGGAGCATGCCAAAATCACAAGGCGGAAAAGAGAAAGTAGCCTGTTTTATAATCTAGGCAAACTGTCACAGCATTAAGAGAAAAAAGGTATCACACAGCCTACAGCACTGCATAAAAGTCGGCATATAAGCACAGGGAAAAAAATCCTCCCTTTGCTGTTAGCCTTAAATGCTGCTGATATTCCTTCTACTTTTCCTGCTTTAGCAAGTAACAGCCAGGCAGACCACCATCACATACCAAGTAATGGCAACACACATGAATAGAGGTACTGCTGACAAGAGGCAGGTATAAGACAATTTCATAGCACTCATGAGATGGACATTATGAAAAGAGAAGGAAAAGTGGTACTTTCTTTCCTTACACGCTTATGCTGCAGGATACCAAGAGAAGGAACAGAGGCAGCACACACTGTCCTGGCCCAGAATTCCCCTCGCTTCATCCTAGGCATGAAATCCCCACAAGTCAGACAGAGACAGCACAACCGTGAGAATAGGAAAAGGATGAGGGATGAATTTACCCACAGCTCTCAGCCTCTGAAGTGCATTGCAGTGAACTTCTCCCTCAAAAAAAGGACATCGTGTATTTTCTAAATTATAAAACTGTGCCTCAGGACTTACGTGAATTAACCATATGTATCAAAGGCTAGATCCTGGCCCTGATAAGGCTGATTTGCATTCTGTGTAGCAGCAGTTGGGGATTCACCTCCTAACAGAATTCAGGCATCAGAGCTATTTCCATGTTTGCTTTCTTCCATGCATTGCTTCAGTGCTGAGTGTAGCTACTCTACCAGGCAACAGAAACTTGCAAAGTTTCAGTGATTCCATAAACAGGCTTCAGAACAAACCAGCCCTTCACCATCCTGAGAGCTGAGGGAACACAGAGATACCAAGTCTTATTTGGCCCGCCCCATCTTCTGCTGAATTGATAAAATTGCTGGTGGATCTGCAAGTCTTAATGCTTCTGCCTCTATTATTTTTAGCCCAAAAGACCAACTAATTTAAGTTGTAAAGAAAATGGCTTGGTTGAG
Source organism: Coracopsis vasa (assembly GCA_026283785.1). Taxonomy (NCBI): domain Eukaryota; kingdom Metazoa; phylum Chordata; class Aves; order Psittaciformes; family Psittacidae; genus Coracopsis; species Coracopsis vasa. Next base: position 42,316 of record JANHGB010020801.1, read on the forward strand.
CCAACATTTTCCATTGTTCTGAAACTAAAGATTTAACTTCTAATTTTAAAACTCCTAAGCTTCCTACAAGATACGCTCCACAATACAGATGACTGTACAAGCTCTACACTGTAATTTGCAAACTTCTGACTATTCTGCAGCCTAACCACTGTGTCACAAGCTCTGAATTCTTACCCAGGCTCTGCTTCAGAGCTGGAGCAGAACCTGAGGCAAGTCAGTCTTCCTACGGTATAGTTCTTTATCTGTAAAATCATACTAACAGTATGATCCATCCTTACTGAGATCTCAAGATAAACTCACATTTCAGATTGTAATGACATGCACAAAGTAAAAATCTCTACACAGTAGCTTAGCTTTAGAAAACAAAAAAACAAAAAACAAAAAACACAAACCACAAAACCTTTGATTACAGCTCTGCCGTGGAGTATCAATTCTACTATTGTGGCTTTAAGTGGAAAATTTTCACACTTTTTATGTCATGTAACCGTTATTCTTCCCCCCTTCTGATTTATTATTTCCATAAATTAAATAACTAACCTATATGAGAATGGGAAGTGTCAAATACTTCTGTCTTTACCTACTGTTCCTAAACCAAGCTGCAGTAGTCTCTGCAAATGTCCTACTGACAACACAGATGCACTCTGCATAAACTGTTATCTACATTATGCTTTCGTATTTATATAAAATATATCGTTAACCAGATGCCTCTTGTTTGACCTTTCCAGATCCTTTTTCTTTCAAGCTCGAAACCACTTAGTCTTTACCTACAAATCCACTTTCACAGAACTTCTTGCTGAGTAGACATATGGCACATCTGAATAACTTTCAAAGCTCAACTCTGATGTTATCAAACTGTAACTTAGTATTCAAATTACTTCCCTAATAAAACTCTCCTCCAAAATGTTAACGTCCCACTACTGCTTTTAAACAAGCACATTCTTTTTAAGTTTAGAAAACTCATGAAAATCTCAAAGGTATCTTTGCACCATCAATGATTTCATTTCACCTTAAGATTTAAAAAAAAAATTAAGAAGAAAACAAATTTAAGAAAAGGTTTTAAATAACAATGCTATTGGAAAGAGTTTTAGACCATCGATACCTGTGCAGCTCCTGTGATCATATTTGGAATGAAGTCTTTGTGGCCTGGAGCATCCATCAGTGTAATTACTTTAGTCTTTGTCTCAAATTTGGTCATACCCACATCCATTGTCACTCCCCTTAAACAAAGCATACATGCAACACACCATTAAAACTGATTCAAAAGCTTTATCAAGTAAGCTATAAAACACTCAATCCTGAAGTTATACGCTTCGTAGCTTTCATCTGGTTTAGCCTGCACAAACAAACTGAAAGAAACCTGCTTGCTGGAAAAGCAGATCTCTACAGCTGCCTTTCAGTGACTCCAGTCATGAAGAAACACCCAGAATTCATCGTACTAACTCCATGCACCATGTACTATGTCCCAACAAACTCAGTGAGAACATGAAAATTGTACTGTGTATTTAAATCATTGCTAATTCTACTTTTAACATTTAGTTCTTCAGAAAAAGGCGACATAGAATAATGGGAACATAGCCAAGAATAAAAAAATAGAAGGTATGTGACTATGTGAATATAGTGATACATTTTGCAAAGATCTACATGCAGAACTACCGATTATCAAGAAAGGATTACAGCACTTTGACTCAGTTCCACATCTCACTAACAATCACATGATCTGCAGAGGACTTGATTAGATGAATCCTATCACACACATGTATGTATCTCGGTAAGCCATCTGCATCTCCCTTCACAGATGATGAAGACTGGTATTTTCAAGGGACAAAACTTCTCATGTTAGCCTAGATACTTAAAATATGTTACTTCCAATGACAATATAAACTAACAAAATAAACCTCCCTTACTGCCTTACTCCATGTTCTTCAGCATCAGTTTTCATTGTGAAGGTTATCTTTTCAACTATAAGAGCTCACATGCTATGAAACCTCAGATGACAAGTGATTGTAAAAATATAAACACATAAGAAAATGCTTTTTTTATTATTTTCTGAACACAAAATATCATGTATTTAGCTTTATAATGTTCTTAGAACCACTTAGATTTTTTTAATTTGCTTTACTGCTTCCTCATTAAATACTTGTTCAACAGGATAAATTTTTTATTTCGAGCTATTACAAGCCATTTATGAAGAATATAATTTTATATTCAATTTAAGTCACATGATGGACTGACATTTCAGTACTTAGATTATAATTCTGACACCCTTTCATAGAAATATTTAACCTAGAACTTTTCATATAAAATGATAAGCAAACTGAGATAAATTTGGCAGCAATAAACCAGTAAGACAGCTTTAAATGAACTAACTTGGCTACTAGAAGCATTCTGCATTATAGTTTTCCGCTGCACTCCACAGCATAGAAATAAGTAAAGAAATACTCAACTCCTTATTCACATTTCTTATAACCCAACAAAGATATTACTTTTTTCTTTTGGTAACATGTGCTCATACAGACAAAGAAGAATATTTGCTAATAAGTATTGAGTAAATATCTTTAAACATTTAGGATATTTCTATCAAAGCATTATTACTAGATCTGTATTTCCTAACAGACGATGTTCTTTCAGGGAAAAAAAAAAAAAAAAAAAAGGGTAATTTCCATTGAAAGATATTTCTACCTTTCTCTTTCTTCACCCGTTTCATCCAAGACCCATGCATAGGCAAACGAAGCTTTGCCAGCCTTCTTAGACTCTTGCTCGTATTTGTGCATAGTTCTTTTATTCACATTTCCCAAAAGGTAGAGTAGATGACCCATCAAAGTACTTTTACCTGCATCAACGTGTCCTACAGGGAGGGAAATAAATATTACAATAATTTTATTAATTTATGCATTTTAAACATAGTACAAGAAGAAATATACTAAAACATGAAAATCACATTCACTAATAATCCTTATGCAATGCATAGAGTCTCACAATCCTGTAAAACAGAGATATAGAGAGTTTTTATTGAAACTGTCAGTTAGCATGACATCTATATAGCATCTCCAAATTCATACTAAAAAGAATACAATGACAGAATGAAACCAAACCAAATTAGATTTTACTATATTGTCCTAGTCAAGGACATCTGAATGCATTTTTTCCAAACAACAACAGTCAAGCAGATGCAACTAAAACTAGTATGAGATTTCCCTTCCCTGTAGAGAGGATAGTTTTGCTTCTGTATCACTTCCAGATTCACTTAAGAAAATTTTAACCTCTATGTGCGTCAAAATGTAATTTAACAATATTACCTATTACCACCAAATTAAGCAGTTGCTTTCCTCCTTGCCTCTTCTCCAACTCTGCTTTCACATCTATTTGTGGTTTTGTCTTGCCTGACTTTTTTACTGGAGTAGGCACTGTATTCTGCTCTTCTGAAACCTGCACTACTTCTGAAAGAGTAGATTTTGAGACTGCCTCAGGTACCCCAGAAGTTACACTGGCATCTTCAGCTGACAGTCCTTTCTGAGGTGTATTACCATGACCATTTTCTTCAGCAATCACACTAGGGAAAAAAAAAAAAACAACAACAAAAAAACAAAACACAAGGAATGACAAAGAAGCCATAGAAATGCAGGAGAGAAATTGAGTTTTCCCTTCACTACCATATAAGCCCCAGACAAAGAATATGTGATAAGCCCATTAAGGTGGAAGCGATAAGCAGCTGGATACAAACTGCACAGATACCAGCTCTGAACATCTTGTCGAAAAGCACTGTGTACAAAAGCAAGATTATTTCTTATCTTGTAAAATACATGAAACAGATAAACAAAAGCTTCCCACAAGCCACTTTTTTTTTTTTTAGAGAGGGAAAGGACAGTTGTGCAGAAGAACTACAAAAAGCTGGTTGTCTGAACTAAGAGCCCAAGTCAACTTTGAAGCATCAATACTAAAACAGCTTCCACATACACTACAAGTACTGCAGCTGAATGTAGCTATATTCTATTGTGAGAAGAGCAATATAGCATAAAAGGTAGACACTAAGCATACCTGAGCTGCAATTTAAGGTGCAATGCTTCTATAGAGTTACATTTATCATTACTTAGAAAAATTAAAATTGGTAAAAACTCAGAGGCATCTAGAATCAGGGACTATAGCAATAGGACGACGATTAATGGGTTTAAATTTAAACGGGGAAGTTCAGGTTAGATATAAGGAAGAAATTCTTTACTGTGAGGGTGCTGAGACACTGGAACAGGTTGCTCAAAGAAATCCCTGGCAGTGCTCAAGGCCAGGCTGGACAGAGCCTCAGGCAACATGATCTAGTGTGAGGCATCCCTGCCCATGGCAGGGGTGTTGGAACTAGATGACCTTAAGGTCCTTTCCAACCCTAATCATTCTATGATTCTGATTCTATGACTAAGGCAATTTGGATTCCTCAACTTCCCTTCTCTAACATCCTGTTCTCCCATAGCTCACTGTACTAATTCTAATAGTAAATAATCCTAAATATGTTATTCTCTCACACTGACTTGTAAATGGGAATAATTTCCTAACTTACACAAGGACTCTGAGAATATACATGATTCTTCACCTGTCATGACAAAGATGACCACTAAAAATATACACTACGTAACATCTTCAAGAGAGCAAAAGCTTTCTTGCTGCCTGACAGAGCTTCATCGTGAGGCACTAATGCAAACAGCAAGACAGGAATAGAAGCAGTTATTACAGCTGTGACAAAATTGTATCACAGCAAACTTCAATATACAAACTACTATTCACTGCAATATGTGGAAATACCTACAAAATACTATATTTAGAACTTCATCCAAGAAGAGGCTTCTTCCCATGGAAAACTGGAAAACCTTTCCAATGCAGTACCACCATGCTTTGGGCTGCTTTCTTACGGAACAGATTCATGCAGGCTCTAAGAATCAACTGTCTCGACATTCAGGGTGAATTTTTCACTCTCTAGTGGTTTATGTATCACTGCTTAAGGTTCTCAAATAGTTTATAATTTGGGTGGTGCAAAGCAAAAGTGCTAGTTATAAATGAAATCATGAGTAAACATGATTCTAGCCAACATAACATTAGGCCTTCCTACTTTTTCAACAGTGGAATATTTGAACGGTCAGTACACTGCTCCATTTGGAATTTTACAGGTTTCAGATATTACCATGTTTTGGAAATCTGAACACCACCTCTATCATGATAAATTAAAACTTGCAATTTCAGAGGAGAAACATCAAAATGGATAAAGTGTATGATCTACTTACAGAGCATCTCTGATGAGATAATTTAGCTTTTTGCTGACCAGCATCAGGGAAGGGAGAGTAAGTTTATTGCTATGTACCTAGTGGAAAATGAGCAGAGGAAATGTACAATTCCAGTCTCATGGAAGTACATGAAGTGAGATGCAGCAGCAAGATCCTGACAGTTAGTTATTCCTTATGGCAACCAGATGAGTAGTTTATTGAAAGCTTGGTAGCAGGTCAGAAAATTACAAAGGAGCTTCTTCTCTAACAGTCAATGAGAAAATGAATGACATTGAAAGTGCTTCTCAGTAAGCCTTTTCCACTGAGATTTTTCAAAATTATTGAATTGAAAATTTCTGTCAGAAGACAGAGCATATAGGATACCATATTAGTACCCACTATGTCACTAGTGCAGGCAGTTGAGGCTATAAACAAGTCATTTGCATTAGCAAGCATCTTTGGTAGCAAAGTTCCAACTTGGTTTGAGTTATGTTCAATCACTACACCAAGAAAATTTTTTATTTGAAGGAAGTGCACTTCCTAACCAATTCCTTGTGTCTTTGTACAAGAACTTGATGGAACTTCCAAGAGTTGTCTCTGATTGCCAACATCTGCGCCTGTCTGCCACATGACTGCTAGCCGCTAACATGGAGCCATTTGATTAAGCAACTCGACTTCTCTGAAATGACAGAACCACTACGTACCTTGTATGTGCACTGAAGTAATGTAATCAAGACAGCTTGATCACCAGCAACTCAGACACAAATGTCAAAAAGAGCTTACCACAGCTTTCTGTTAGAAAATCAGCAGACATACAAAAGCCTGGCATGGCTGGCAAGGACAAATATGTAGTCAAAATTAAAACTGCCAGGCCAGAAACTTTCTATATTGTCCTGCCAGCAAGGACCATACTAGTAAACTGAGTAAAAGCTATGGTTACATCACTGTTTTCTGGGGAAAAAATAAGAAACACAACATATGTTGTCATAAAATATGTTAGAAGACACTCAATCTCACACAATTATTGAAAAGTTCACACTACCACACATTCAAAGAGGAACCTGAAAGCTTATCTGCTGAAGATTAACTCTGCATAATTTAGCTTTTAAACACTGTTTTCAATCTTGTAGTCTGGACTCTTAGTGAATTATTTTTATGCAACCGACTCTTTCGGAGTACTTACAGTCATTACAGGAATGTCTACATTTATTTCCCCTTTCAAAATTATTATGTAATATTGATCAGGCTGGTTAAAATAATCATCCTTTTCTGCTCACGACTTCTTCTGGTGTCCTTCATGATTTAACAAAAAGCCTTGTAAGTAGTTTTGCTACAGCATCAGTTTGCCAGAAGTGAGTAAACTCCATTTTCTGTAGACAATTGGTAGACTACAAATACTCAGCAACAAAGGCAATCAATGTAGGAAGCAATACATGACTTCTAATAATGTGTTAATTTTAAATAAGATTAATTTATTATGAGGTCATACCTCATAACAAGACTGAATTACAAAGACTGAACAGCTAGTCAAAGAATGGTTGGTTATTTTTGCTAATTCTAGGCCACTAGTTTTAAAAACATGGTCCATGAATTATCTTTAAGATCCCATAAAGACGACAACAAAAGCTAGATCATATGTACTGTATAATCGCTTTCTAATGGTGTCTGTTCCAACACCATACAAGTATTTGGGGGTGATATTAAGGGCCAGTTATAGGTGTTTTAAAATCCAAACTGCTATGAATCATTTACAACACTGTGCTTTTGGTCAGTGATATAAACTATGTACTTAGACATCTACATTATTATAAACTCTTTGCAGTACCTTTATCAATGCAACAGTAACATAAAAGGGTATGGAAAGAATCAAAAAGAACAAGCCTTTCTTAGATGCTAATAAACACAGATTCATCCTGTTCCCTGACAACTAATCCTTATGCTGTCAACATTCCACAAGGTAACTGCAGAAATAAATTCCCAACTCTGATAATCATGGAGTTGAGGCAGATGTTAATGCTTTGCTTTGTTTTTTCAAGTTTAGAAACAAATGTGTACAAAGTCATTATAAGCTTGGAAGACAGTGTTAGTGCTTCAGGTAACCACAATATTTAGCATAGTCTTTACGCAAAAGAGCTAGTCAAGCTTCAAGTGGAATCAGGAAACCAAATGCCACTACCCTACAGAAAAGGAAAAGTATGATGTAAATATGGTCAAGACCTCCCCCATTCTTCATGTCAAGGTCCTAGTGCCTTGGTGGTGCTTCCACAGTGGCCTGTAGGACAAAAGAATAAAGGAGGCCATCACAGACTCCTTGACCCAGGGATCCTCAGACATGCTCAATAACTTTACTATTTAAACTGTGCTTTCTTCCATTTTCAGTGATTGGCTAAGCTCCAGATTTCATGCTATTTTCCAAATCATTCCACTTCTTACCTATTCCTCCTACTTAAAGCTAAATGCCCCATATGTATCCAATTTTTACAACACAGGCTTGCTCTTCATCAGTATTTCAACATTACCACTAAGTAAGTGAGGTGAATTAAAAAAAAAAGAAAAAAAGA
>JANHGB010020801.1:50129-70614 GCA_026283785.1 Coracopsis vasa
GCAATACTGAGGATTTACCTAAAGGGATTACCAGCAGGTCCTGAAGGCTTCATTTTTTCTGCCACAAAACGTATATTATGTGACTTAACTGGAAGTAAGCATGACACAAACTATTTCAGGTTCCCTGAAGAAAAATAGTGGCTGAGAACCATGTGAGTGCCAACTGTCTTTCCCCAGAGACTGAATCATCACTATCCTACACAGGAATTACTCCATTCCAAAGATAAGGAAGCATTCTTCTTATCTCATTCTTCCCTATGGAGAAGGCACACATATACAAGGTGTGACAACTGCTAAGTATCAGAGATACATAATTCTGTATTTTCTCTTTTTTTATAAACAAACATTTTAAATAGTCATTTTTATAGCTAAAAAATTCAATCACTACTATCCAGGACCCCCTGGCAGATCTTTTTCACTCACTTAAGATTCCTTTCTTCTTATAAGCTTCTACCCAAGTTAATTTAATACACAAAAGTCCCCATGAAAAACTCCCATTTATAAGAAGTATGGTAGAAACATCAGAGATGATTGTGAAATTCCTATCAACATCGTAGCACCTTCAAGTCCAGTTGTCACATCCAGAGTCACTGATTAGTAGGGGCAAGGGTGAAAAAAAAAAAAAAAGTTCCCTTTTATGTATTGCAAATCTCAAACAGCACAGAAAGATTTTGAAAGGTCCAGAAATTTTTCATTTGGAGCTTATTGCATCTAAGTAGCTGAATAAAAGTAAAGTCTCTTAGCAATGACATTTAGCAGTATAAAGGGAATAATGACATCAGCTTCATAACTTGTACTAAAGCTTAAGAGACTAAGATTCAACTGCTTGTTTTCACTCAAACACACAAAACATACTGTAAAATAAAGATCATCCTGCCTTCTTACTCCCAAAAATGCTTTCCAGATCAGAACTGCAAACACATCAGGATGAGGTGGAGATGTTGGTACCACTTACACTTGTGAATTTTTTTCCTGAGGATGAACTATGAAATTTCTTGCATGGATTAGGTGGCAAGATCTGGCTTCAAAACCAGAATAAGCACATCAACGAAAGAAAAATCCACTAACCATTCTTTATAGAAACAGCGTAATGTGGTGGGGAGGCACAGAATGCTACATGTAATGATATTTCATGGACTGTATTCCAAACACACAAGCTCTGTCCTCATATGTATCTCTAAGTATTCACTGCTGGGTACTGTTGCATGTAGACTCAGATGTCAGTTTCCACGCTCTCACAAGACATCCCCTCAACAGTTCCAAGTGAGAATAAAATTAGAACTACTGCTCAACCACTCTTAATTTAGCTATAGCATCAGGAGGACCAATTTCTTCTCTACAACAGTTGTACCCTGGACACCTGTTAATAAAAGCTGCAGAGGAAGACAAAGTTTAGCTATAAGTAATTGTTTTGCCCATAAATTATTCTTAAATGTATTACTTCCTTTGAAGAACAAGCAATTACAGTTAAGATTTATTGATTTCATAATTCCACTTAGAGAACTAAATTTAAAATAAACGAACCCCAAGAAAGTTCAGTATTCTATGAAGCGGATGTTTAAATAATCTGACTAGCTGATATCTCTCTGCACTATTCATAGTGAAAGGATTTGTTAAACTCAAAACGTGAGGTACTATCTTCTGAAAGTAATTCTGAGTCAAACAAGAAGCTGAGATGGTGAGTTCTGGTGAGTGACACTAAAACTGCTGTAAAAAATAGAAAAAAAAAAAGAAGAAAACTTCTACAGGTGCATCAGTCTGAAAGAACAGCTACTGATCTACCTTGATGTACGAGGGCTTGGCTTACCATGGAACTTCAAATCCCATAGACTGTTTCTTTCCAGACACTGTCATTTTGGTAATTTTTGGCACAATTTCAGATTCCATTCTGGCTGACTGGGAATCCCTGGTTTTACCTAGTAATAGACAGAAAGTAAGTTTGAACTTAAGGTTGTGACTAACAGGTGTTAAAGTTTAACAAGTTACATTACTTATGTTCAACTCACAGATACACTAGTTGCATGTATTACATGTTTATTCAAAATAACCTATCAACAATATTTACACTGAAAATCTCATCTGCATCTCCAAGCATCCACATGACACCTACTCCATTCAAGAGCTTTACTCCCAGCAGTTCTACAAAATGCCAGAAGCATTTCATGCAGTATGAGGATGAAGAAACACTTTGCAGCTGCTCACTAGCTGCTTAATTCTTATTTAGTTTTTCTTTTGCCTTAATATTTTTGAGCTTCAAGTCTACTGTAAAAAAATATCTACCTCAGGTACTGCTAGCAGCAGCACATGCTACTAGGAGGCCTTCGCCGAAACCTGAAAACAGAGTTCTCTTGTACTGAATTACACCGAAGAAGCCCAGCAATACTCAAAAGCTAGCTAATTTAAAGGTTATTTAGAAATACTTACCAGAGCTGAGTCACTTAATTACTTTAAATATATCAATTTTTCCCATAACTTAATTGAAACCACAATTACAATAAGGTTCATTCTTAATTTTGTGAAACTAGTCTCAAAACTAATAGCACTGTACCTTGCGCTCTGAAGGATATTATACACACAGGAAAGCAAAACAATAATCTGAATTCAGAATTAAGCTGCAAATTTCAAACAATCTTCACCTACAGATGTATCAGAAATGTGGAAAAATGCCCCTTCTCTTCCAGTAATAGACCAGTTTGGCTAGTCAGAAGTCGAGTGAACACTTATTTCGAAGGACAATTTAATCTTTTAAGTTTTTCAGATTACTACTGTAAGATAAACTGTTGGAGTAGTTTTGGTCCTATTCATTTAGGTTAACTCTTTATTGTGTTCTGAAGTATGACAGCTACACCTTTTAAAACCACAGAATCACACTGCTTTATATATAAAGTTGCGGTCAAAGCTGCCAAAGATTTCAGGTAAGGAAACAGAATACCACAGACATATCTATAACAGCCAGCATACCAGAAAAGCTGTTGTGCAAGTTTTTGTAAACAATGACGCTACAGATTAAGAGATTCTTATTTAATGTAAGACTCCAACTTCATCTCCCTCATTTGCCTTATCTGCTGATAGTCTATTTATATACCACCTGAAGATCTGTGGAACAAATAGTCTGTATACGCATTATTAATAATTGCATACCATGTGCACTGTAAGTAAGGAAAAACAGTAAGAGAAATAAATGCAAAAATATAAATCATGGTTTACAATAATCACAAATTATGTAACTGACAAACAAATAGCAAAGATTCCAAATAAAAATTCTCAGATCACTGGACAAGGGCAAAGTGCAAAGATTTTTGTTTCATCTTCAAGCTCCTACATAGATCACCTACAGCATTCTTTTTAGTAAGTAGTTAACCACTTGAGTTACAGTAAAAATTACATTACTTTTGTTACCAACTTAGTATGTCTTTTTCCACTTTAATTTAACAATTTTCAAGCAGCCACCACTTTCAACTGCCAGTTAAACATGAATGCTCTACATGCAATTTGAAAAACTAATTACATTAACTCTCAGAAAATACCATGTTTGAAATCAGGCTGCTAATAACTAGTAAAGACAAAAAATGAAATTGAAATGAGATTATTTGAAAGAAACCAAGATAACAATTCATATCACATAACCTGAAAATAGTTTTCAATCTACAAGCAATATTTGCTATGTATGATCCAAAATCAAGTGTCAAAAGGTTTTACAAAATACATCTTCTTTAATCAATTTAGAAATTAAGCTTTACTGTGTACAAATACATTGGAGTGTTTGATACTGACCCAAAGTTAAATGTACAAGGACACAAAATATATTCAACAAACCAAGCATCTGACATAGAAAACACAGAAGTTTTAAACTAGACATTAGGAAACACTAAAAGTTGAAAGAAGATACAAAAATAAATTAACAAAAAGCAAGAGAAAGTAAAGTAATCGTCCATCAACAGCACTGACACTCTGGGTGGAGTTTTTTGTTTATTTATTTGTATAAAACACTAATACATCAGCATAGGTAAAGTGAGGAAGCAGACCAGGATGACATAAAGGCAAACCAAACCATGGAAAATAATCCTGGTACGGTGGCATTCAAATAGATGCCAAGGATTATCAGTAACACTACTGACGGAAGCATCAAATTTCATTTTCTGACTTCAATGGACAATAAAAATCAAGCAGCACATCTGAGATAAAGACCAAGTCTGTCTTTTGTGCACTGCAGGCACCATTAAAGATTAATAATCATGGGCTTCATTACAAAGGACACAACGCTGGGAAAGGAGCATACTTTACTATCTAATCTATAGAGCATGGGAGAAAACTGTATGATAAATTCTTATCTGCTTTAGCAGGCAAAGCAAAAGCTACTCAGCACTTAACAGATCATATGCAAATCCTTGAACTGCACCTTGGAACTAAAAGGAAGTCAATGCACAATGCTGATATGATTCCTAAAAGGCTCCTTAATAAACAAGCAGAGTATCCTATGGCAACTGAAGTGCACTAGAAGCCTATAAAAAGTGTAAATGCAGTAATCCCCATCTGATTAGGAAAACAGCAGCTCTGAGGAAAACTAACCTTTGAAGAAAGGATACAAAGGATATACAATTTTTTGCCAAGAACAGGTTCATAGAGTTCATGCCTACTGCCATTTGGATGTTCTTAATACATACACAAGTAATGACAATACATTTCCTAAATCAAGAATACATACCGAAACAAAGACAAATACATCTTTCATAAACTCCTAAAGAAGTCCCAATGCCTCCTTGCTACATTTCACTATTCTAGTATTGCAAAAAGTAAAAATAAGAGTGGATGGATCACATGCAAGTAAATGCACCGATTGGCCAACTGCAGAGCAAGAGATTTTACTGAAGAGGACACCGTAAAAATTCTGGAAATTCACTAACTTAACACTAGGAAAATTAAAGAAATTTTCCTTCCATGAAAACAGTACACGGGCATTAATTACAAAAATGTAAAGGCTCATCAGCATGATAATTCTCACAATTCAGAGTATTTAAAGAACAAAACTTATAGCCTATTTTAAGCAAAGTGGTTTTCAGACACATATTTGGAATTTAGACTGCACTGACATCAGAGTACCCAGATTAAAGTGTACTCTAGCAAGAAGTGAAACACTATTAAAAAACAAAACATGCCCTCATGCACTTTGTCTCAGTATTCAATTACGAGGAGCCTAACAACAAAGCGAACACACAGATCTGCACTGCCATTACCCCAGTACAACTATGGCAATGTGCAATAACCTGACATTCAAACCTCTTTTCCCTTTGTTATTCTTCTTCAAGGTTATTAGAAGTACAACCCCAAAATCTTGTAATAATAAATAAAGTATTTACAGACTGATAAACAGGACACAGACACACACATATGCAGGAAAAAGAGTAAAACATAGTGACAGTTTTTAAAAATTGAAAGTCTCCCTGGGTGCTCAACCTGGAGTTGAGTAACCGTACGGATATAGTCAGCAACCTTCCTTTACTGTAAGCAACTCCCTAGACTTCCTTGGTAAAATTAATTGTAAAGAGTACCTGTAAAAGATTTAAACAAAGAAATCAAAATATTTTGGCTTCTTCATACATAACAGGCTTGAAGTTCTTTTTTCAGTTTTCCTTCATTTATATACTTACATTGAAAGGACAGGAAGATAAAAATTGGGGTTTAATTCTGTAGGAGAGATGGAAGTTATGTTTCAGTACTTGGAAGAGTTGATTATCCATCTACTCTGTTCCCAGATAGCTCAGAGGTACATAAAAACAACTGGAGTCTGTTAAACAATCAGCATCTCAACAAAAATATATGTTGGCACAAAGTGAAACAGGGATATTGGTATATTTGAATAAATGCATGCTAGCAATGAGTATTTAAATCCACACTGGCTTCGTTCAGATGGCCACTTTTTAACGATAGTAGTAAAATTCCAGCATTTTCGATTCCTATACACAGAGGCTTCTCCTCCCAGTTTGTCTTCCCGTCAAAGAAGAATAGCAAGTAAAGTTTAATGGCACTGAAATTAAAAGCTCAGCTACACCACTGCACAGAGAAGCCTACTTCTGGTAAGATGAACCAGAATTTTTAATATGCCTGAATTCAGCTTGAGAAACAAGGAAGGAAGAATGTGAATGTTAAGCATGTCTTGAGTCCATGTTTTTTCAGATGGCAATCTCACACGAAACAACTACTAGCGGTGTAACAGCACTGGCAAAGGAAGTCACCTCCAAGGGAATTATATATTAATTAACTAGCCAGATTGCAATTTCTTTTCTTTAAAGCTTTAAGTCATTTACATGCTTTTGAAATTTTTACTTGCTTTATATGGATTCTTCTATTTTCAAAAATGGTACAGGCACTTAAAGAAAGCTGCATACTATTTCAGTTTTGAATGGGGCTAGAGAGCCTAGATGTTACTGACACTAAATAGAAAGAATTAATTTACTTAAGCAGGTCCCTCCTTGCACTGTCTAAACTAGCACTGCCATGGTAAAATATGCATCTAAAACCATGCTTTCTGAGCTAGCAGATACAATTTGCATCCTTTACTCTGCTACAGACTTTCTATATAACCACAAGCAACTCACTTGCACCTCTGTCTAACAATTACACAGCAACAGCCACCAATTGCATGAAATGAAAAAGTGCACTGGGTTTGTGCATCATGTGATGAGCTTGTTCCAAGCATGTTTTGTGACTCAGTAATAAAAGACTAATACTTTTTCTTGCATACACTACTGGCAGTGCAACTATTAAGTGTATTAATGACAACAGAAGCATAGAAGAGACAGTTCTGTCTGAAAAGATTTAGTAACTGAGGCCTCTTTCAAGATAACATTTCCCTTACTATAAGCTGTGCTATGATTTAAAACTAAGGATTCTAGCCTTTAACTAAAACCTTTCACTTGCCTTAAAACCAGTAGTATTGTATTTTTTCTCCCATCAAATTTCATTTCACGTAGGAAAAAACAGTAAGACAAGGAAATATAACAGTTTGTCAAACTAAAGAGATTATTAAAAATATATGTATTCAACCGAATTATTTGACACTCATAAATTCTACAAAATGCCACAGGACTTGGCATCAACCTGCGGTGAAGTTTAATGAAGTTTGCCACAGTGCACACTGGATCTTCAGTGACAGTGATACTGAGTATTAGTATTACCAACATATGATAGTGCTGGGAACAGTACCAGAAGTCCAGGACTCTTAGCCATGTCCCACCAGTACATAAGATAACTACTAAACTTAGAAGATCCCAGGTTTCCTAAATTTAGAGTTTGCTAATCTTTAAGCCATTCCACCTGCATGTAATTTGCTGTGCACTCATCTCTATAGCCCATCACTTAAATTTCTTTGGATATAACAGATCAGTGACGAAGTCTGCTGCACGCATGAGAAGTAAGCTCAACATACAAAAATTCTTTATTATGCAAATATATAAAGCAGTATGGGATACTTGGGAAAGGAAAAATTAAATTATTTAGAAAAGTCTCTCCCAAACTTCTTTGGTCCTAGAAAGCAGCCCTCCAAGGAGCACCTCTGATAGTAGAAACACCACCTAGTTCTAATAAAAACGTCATGTGAAAAAAAGTTAAAATAAAATGCTACTTCATTATTTAAATTATACCAGTTCAAAATACCCATTCTGGGAAATGCATGCCACTATATTATTATTAATTGCAATATACAAATGGGTGCTCCACAACACCTAAAGAACTTATGAAAATAATGCAATAGTCCAAAACAGAAAACAGAAAAAGTCACCCCCAGTACTAAGTAGTAAGACACAGCCATTCCAAAGATACTACTTAAAACACTTCTCCAAACAAGAACTCTGAACTTTTTCTTTTTAAAAGAAAGGTTATTTCCTAATAGAAACCAAAGTCAGGGGCTTTCCAAGTAACTTTGTCTTGTTGTCATAAGTATTACCTTCTCTGCAAAGTTTCAGATGGTGAATATGACTTTTTATCTTTTTCCCCCACGGAACTGTCAGTCAGCATTTTCACTGAAAAAGACTGAAAACAAGAACGTCTATTTGCACCTGACTGCAAGAATTTTTTGTTGTTTTTAAGGTTTGATACAGCAGGAGGGAGGAGGGATACAGCAGGCTGTTGAGTGATCTCCAACATAGAATCATAGAATGGTTAGGGTTAGAAAGGACCTTAAGATTATCTAGTTCCAGCCCCACTGCCATGAGCAGGGAAACATCCCACCAAACTATGTCACCCAAGGCTCTGCCCAGCCTGGTGTCCTACCACTACAGTTCCTAATGAACAGTCCCTCTCCAGCATCCTTGTAGGCCCCCTTCCGATACTGGAAGGCTGCTACGAGGTCTCCACTCAGCCTTCTCTTCTCCAGGCTGAATAGCCCCAACTTTCTTAGCCTGTCTACACAGGCCAATTCTTTGTGGCTCACAACACACAAACAGCACAATAAACTTGCTATCCTCAAGACTGAAGTTCCAGAAACAGTTTGTTTCACTACATGCAGCTGCAACAACTGGATGGGTATAGCAGGCACAGTCAGAAGGGCTGGCAGCCCTCCCTGTCACAGTCAACTGGCACTTCTCACTGCTCAGGCTGTACTTTCAATGCTTGCAACTTTCAGTTCATTAAAATCCTTTATCCAAAAGTTAATTTGTTCAAGTGAGGTACCTGCCTGGGGTTAACTTTTTACAGGGAGAACAAGGAAACTGGAAGAAAAAAGATCACACAGAATTGTTTATTTTCATAAATGACACCTGAAGAAAATACTATTTGCGTAAATGAAATCCTTCAAGTGATCTTTTTACCTTCTGAAAATCCACCAATTTGACCTTCAAGAACAGTGTGCACATGCTCTTATGACTTACGTTTTAACAACTAAATCCCCAACATACTTCAACACTCAGTATGTAGCTGCTGTGGCTATTTTTCACTAGGCTGGACTCAGCTGTGTCATCTTATAGCAAATTCCACCTCTCCTGTGGTCTCCACAGTTTCCTACCACAGTTTACTAACTGGAGGCATGAATCTACCTTGGATAATCATAAAAAGTAACAAAACCAGTGGGTACAGTAAGCACTTGCAATTAGTAAAACAAGCAGATTATCAAGGACAGACAAGGACTAGAAGAGTGAAAGTCAAAAAAACAGAGAAGACAAAATAAAAGTTATAGTGACCACAAAAATAATGACTATATTGTTAACAACCTAACTTGGAGAAAAACTGTGTGTAAGGAGAGGGAGAAAGTAACAGGCTGCATAATCAGTGACAAGTTACATGCAGAGCTAAACATGAACAAGGGAAGAAGATCAGAACTGAAACTGAACACAAATTATGGGTAGGAAAAAAGTGAACATGGAAAATAATCATGGTCAGTATAATAGTAAATCAGTAGGAAACTGGGAATGGCTAGATCAGGGATTTGGAATGATAAGTGGAAAAAATAAACTGCAATGAAAACTCAGAATGACAGGAGGAAATGTGTTTATGGCAAAACCAGGAATTAAATGAAAAATTTAACATGACTAAATAAATTAGAGGAGGAGAAGGACACAGACATTAACATTAGATGAGGTTGAAGTGGATGAGGTGGAATGCATTGTAACATGGCAAAAACACATTTTCTTTCCTGCCTGAAACTTAGCAAAAATTTCTGGACTCTCACCATTTCTCTTCCTGTCAACATTTCCTCCTCAACTGAAGCCAAATGATACAGAATACAGCAGCCAGAAAAGGACAACAAACGTTCAGCTATGTACGTAGATCACTGGTATGGTCTTTCCAGAAACACAGATAATCGATCTAGTTTACATTCACAGTTAATATATTAGGGGAAAGAAAGGCACTGTCATTGAGGTAAAACTCTTAAGATTTCCAGTTTCACTAAGCCAACACCTCCTGTGTAAAAGAACGGAGATCTACTGTAGCGAAAGGCGGACTGGAGAGGGTGTCTGTTTTATTCTAGAGATTACACAAACATCAGCTGCCTTCTTTTGATGTTTCCGATACGTAAACAGGTAAAGGTCCAATAGAAATTCACAACAATCAAAACAGTGCCTTTCTCATCTGCCAAGTTTTTTTTAAAGAATGTCCCTACAGTATTTCTCATGCCTACTGCTTATGCTTAAATGGACTAAAATCCAGCCCTTCACATAATCGCAACTTAGCATAACTCATCCTGCAGCTAACGAAACTTTATTTGTGGGAGGCGCATCGCTTTGCACTCTAGCAATGCCAATGATGCCCCTTCTCAATCCATAACTGAAGATGCAATCTGCTGTAAAAATAATTTATTAGACATTTGCAGTTGTTCTGTAACAGCATCTTTACTCTCCCACACTTACACAAGTCGTTGGTGGTATTCTCTAATTCAACGAATTTTTCTTAAATGACTGTGAATTGTCTTTCACTGAGATTCAGAAAAACCTCGGTATGGTATTTCTGAAGTGCAACTTCCTGCCATAAATGGTCATATAAAGACCAGAGTCAGCATTATGGGCAAGGTTAACTGTAAAAAGACAGCCCTTTTAGCCAGCCACTTAATTGAACATAATATGCAGAGTCCATGCAAATTATCAGAATTTCTGTTAAAACCTTAGCCCAAAATGAGTATGTAAAACTGAAAGTACAATATGTACATTCTATTACAATTATATGGAATGTCCAAAAATAACAGACAGCAATTTCATGTTTAATTCTTAACTAATACTATAATGCCAGAGGATGGTGCTATTTCCCTGCGCATCATCCAGGTAATTTAGAAACAACATCACGCCTTTGATGTTATCTACTGCCAGGACTGCAAGGCATTTTACAAAAGGAAGCTTTCCTGATCCACAACTTCTGTTTATGCACCAAAATTACTTCCGTATGAAACAGAAGTTCAAATATAAGAATAGTGAATAAGAAAAGCATACCAAAAACCTGACAGTCCACACATTCACTTTTTTATTTCTCTGAAAAGTTAGCCATGTGTAAGAAAAATACATTCACTCAATGCCCCTCCATGATTTCAAGGATGGCAAGAGCAGATCGCAGTGTCACAGCATAAAGCACATTTCAGAGTGGAAGATTTGTGGCTTCAGAGGACCAAAACAATAACCTAATCATCAAGAATTTATCAGCTATTGAAAAAAGCAGTTTAGGGACTTACGTGTGATATGACTGCAAAGAATCAAAAACGTTCAACAGATTGAGTATGGTTTAAAAGGGCGGAGGGGGGGGAGAAATCAAGGTGCAATAATACAGCAATTATTGAAAACACTATGTATACACACACTCACTCTGCTTGTAAATTGAAACACAAATGCATTTAATAACAAAAAAGCAGGAATTGTTCATGAGTCAAGGGAGACAGACTCACTGACTGACACTGACTTTTGTAATTCTGTTTGCAAGGTCATGGTAATTAAACAGCAAATCCTCAGAAATGTGCCGGTTTAGTTTCTGGGTTTTTTTCCTTAAAAAGAGAAAATATAGACATACTCTACTTACATATTTTACAAAAAGTTGGCCAAAGACTCCAATTTTGAAAGCTTTACCTATAACAAAGATGAAGGGAAATGACAGTATGCATTAGAATTTCATTAAAGATGGTAGGAATGGTGGCATGAGACTGCCAACAGAAATGAGATTGAAAAAAATAGATGTACATTACGTGGAACAGTTCATATTTCAAGTTTTACTTTGCATTGTGACAAAACTGACTTCTTGAACATCCTTGTCATGCCCACCACCTCCTACTCAACAGAGGCAGAGACATCTTTCCAAACCAAGTAGTAAGGGCACTTCTCTGGGATCTGGTAAAACTAGGTACAAAGTCCTTAGATAACCAACCACGCCTTCATTTTTGACACAAATACTTAAATGCTATTTAAATTCTTAATCCATAACCATTGTGGAGACTTGAGCTCAACAAGATCATTTCAGTTCATTGCTCTGCTTCCATTAAGACAGAAAATTGCTATTGAAGAAAAAGATAATAAGCTACAAATTCCTACATGAACCATATCGTTATGAAAAAACAACATACCAAAGAGTACTCCAACTCTCTATATTGAAAACTACAATTAAGTACAAGAACATAAAGTTATTGCTAACAAGCAATATCATGACAAAATACTGTGGTATTATAAATCCCAAAATAAAAATCATTAAAAGATACTATTTTGACCAAAGAAATTAGTCACATTTTCCAAATTGTCAAGAACAACATTTACTGTTTGTGTTTCTTGAACATGAACAATTTTAATAAATTGAGGAAACTGACAAGGAAAAAGCTGACAGTATTCACCATAATGGAAATAATGATTCTGGAAGGCAAGCTCCAATGAAGATGAAACCAGTAAAACATAAGACTGACATTCTACAAACTTGCCTGTTTTGCAGAAATGATTTATGTTCTGTGCCAGGCCTCCAGAACAGTGAATACACAAGGCCTTTTTATCTGAATAAAAAACAAAACCACAAAACAAAAAAATCTTCCAAAGGAACAAGAATAAGCAGTGAGATAGGAACTAGCATGCTACATGTAGTAAGTGCTCTCACTTTTTCAGTCTAGCAGAACAGTGTCTGCTCATGTGCCCCCAAGACAATGAGAATTTTTTTCAAAGTATTTGTAACTGCACATGAATGCCTTTACTTAAGTAGCTAACTACTGTAAATAAAACTTTAAAAGAAAAAAACAAGATGTCTGCTCGCATGAATTAATAATACCGCTGATGGAATGATGCAAAAGGTAGCTCCGATAGTTCATGAGCCCAAAATATAGAACTTCAAAACTGGCAGCTGATAAGCCCCTGATAAAAGAGCTGTATTACAAGACAGAGGATAGACTAGGAAATACTTTAAAAGGTTTTACAAAACAGCATAGCTTGAAAGTACTCTTAACTTGAAAATCCTACCTCTTTTGCTATTTCAACCAGTTTCTTAATATCCAAAACTTAGGCAGCTACTGGAAATGTATAATCTTGTAAGGAGTTAAATGATACATTAACTGAGTCTATTTTAAAAAGCTGTGAATCTTAAACAGTTTAATGCATACATTTAAAGGCCACCTGAACAATTACTTTGAAGAGAAAACAAAATATTAAACATGTTCAGATTTTTAGCATTTTTAATGTATCAGAAAGAACAAATGTTAAGAAAGAAGAACTAGGAAATAAAAGGCATTAAAAATGCCTTGTTCTCCTTTGCATATATAAATTACTTAAACATTTCACACAATCTGTTCAAAGGAAATTTGCTGAGTGAACATACACCTTTCACAGTACTCATTTTAATAGGACTAAATGTAAAATAATGAAGCAGAACACACACAGTTAACAAAACCAAGCGAAGTAATTAACAAGGTGCTGGGTTTACTTTTTTTTTTCCTTCTCCAAATTAGAGACTAATACTGATCAACTACCTGCTCTTCTCCTCCTTAACTGTTCCACGATTTCAGATTATGGGGTGATGTTTTATGTCATTAGCTACAAAATATTACATAGCTTTAAAAAAAAAAAATAAAAAAAAATTGCAGGATCACAGTTCGTCAATAGAAATTTCAGAAACACTACTTAAAGTTTTAACAGTTTTTCTAATATTTGATTCAGCCTGACCTAATAAAAAAGAAATGAGATTTAGAAATTTTGATGCAGATGAGACAGTTTAAGTATTCTGTAGATATCAACATCCATTTTAAAAGGTAACACCAGGAGAAAAACACTTAAGATGTCCTCCTTCTAGCTGTATTTTGCTTTCAGTGTGTTTCTACATCATGAAACTAAAGGCTGTAGGTGCATCATCAAACAAGCCATTTCTAAAACATGCTCGCAACCTACCAATTTCACAATGTGCTACTACTTAGCAGTGTAATCTCCCTGTTTTTGTATATTAGATACCATTTAAAATCTGAACATCTTCTCATCGTCATTCATAGTCTTACTCCTCTCCCTGTTGCTATTTTCCACTCATGGTGGAAAATCAGAACAGAAACAAAGGGAAATAAGGCTTAAAGTCTGGTTACATTCTTATCTATCTGGTTTTGGTACCATGTCTATAACAATGGGGTATATGAAGATGTGTTATTCCACATGCGTCTGCTCTACTGGAAAAGACCTTAACTGGTCATAATTATTCTAGAGAACCAGCATTTTATTCTACCTTACTACCAGGATTCAAAGCTCAGCTTTTCTGATATAGCTAGCTACCTCACCACTAGCATCTGGCACACTTTCCAGACACTCATGTGCTGTTAAGGGCTTTTTTCTGTATGTACCTCCTAAACTCAAGCAACTCCTGTCATTTGGGGGGAGGGAGGGATGAGGCTCTTCTTGAAATCTCTCTTAAAGTCCTCCATAAACTCATTTATGGGGGAAGGAAAAGTCTTTTTCCCTCTTCTCCTGCCTGGATGACCTTCGAGCCCATTGAAAACCTGACATTCGGGAGTGGTGGTGCCCAGGAAAGAATCTACCTCAGTTCTCTGTGCTGACCTTTCTTGGTCCCACATCACCCCATAGCCATGAGCATGGACTGGGATAGGGAATGGGCACTTTGCCTGCACCCTCATTTTAATCCCTGTGAGAGCAGGATCCTGCACCTCCTTTCCAACTGCTGTGAAGTGGTTGCATGGGACACACTGGCAGCCTGTGTGTCTCTATGGTGATTCACACAGTCCCATGTCCGTCTGTCCAGCCACCCAACAGCTCCTGAAAAGGTTTGCATGAATGAGCTGATCCAGCTTTGTTTCTGCTCCCATGGCTTGCCCTTTACCCTCTGGCCTTTGCCCAGCTCCGTGGCCAGCAGAGCGAGGGTTTGGCCACAGATCACTGCACATCTGGCCAGATGCTCCCATAGACACAATGAGCCGGGGCAGGGGCAGCACCAAACACGACACCTTTCTCCTGCTGCCAAAAGACTTCAGTGTGGGTCCAGCACTGGGGAAATGGGTGCTGCTTCTCCCATATCCATCCTGCTTCTCTTCCATTGTGCCTGTGTGATGCAGCAGAGGTCTGGCCAGCGCTGGTCCTATACAGTTCCCTATACAGTGAGCCCTTGGGTAGACCTGGCAGCTCTCAGCTGGGGCAAGGGGATGCTGCCACTGTTGCGGGGCTCTGCAGGACCCTGTGTGTGTCACTTGGCTGAAGAAGAGTGGTCCCTTGGCTTGGCTTCATCTAGGACCTTTCTCTTGCCTGCTGGTGAGGCTCCTGGGTCTTGGTCTGTTGCAGTGCATCCAGTTGTAGGATGCTTTCACATCCCTCCTACGCCTGAGCGATGCCTGGCACTGACCAGGTCGAGGAGCTGAGTGTGTCCTGCATCTGGCCAATTGCTGGGAGGCAGCCAACAGGCTGAAGAAGGCATTCCCAATTGCCTCCTCTTCTTCCCTAGAAGGAACAGCGTCCTCTTTCACTTATTGCCCGTTGCAATGGAGAAGTTTGTCCCATGCAGCTGATTGCAGTTTCCCTGCTCAGAGGTCATGGATGAGCTGGGAATGCCAGAGCCCTGTGTGGATTTCGTGGTGTAGCTGCATGTCTGGTGGCATCCAGATCACAGCAACAACACATGCAAATCCAATGTGTGCTCAAGGAGTCTGTGCTGGGTAATGTGGTAGTGGGAAACGTTGACAGAGGGAGCATGACACCAGGAGCTATTTGCTCAATCAATGATTTACCAGATGTGTACACTGTACTAAAGGCTTGTAAACATCCTTTAATGGCCAGCTGTAAATCCAGGCAGGAGCAGTGCCAGCTTCATCTCCATCGGACGTGCTTTAGGAACAGCAGCGAGAGGGCTCTGAATCACTGCGTTATGGGCTCTGTCAGCTCTGCAATTGTGTATGTAAATCAATGAACTAAAGTCCTTAGGCCAGAATTATGTGGATGTCAGGAAAGGTTTTATGATCAGCAGCTTTTCCTTCCCTGGGTTCCCTGCAGTTTCTTGTCTTCCACATCTCCAGAACATGGGCTTTCCATCCCAGTGCCCCAAGTGCATGGCTGTGTTTTCAGTGACCAACTTGGAAGTCTCTTTTGTTAACCACTGAAGCAAAGCGTCATTAGCGAGAAGAGCAGAGCGTACACAAAGAGGAACTTGCCAAATTACTAATAAGCAGAAACTCCATCCATCTTAATGAGACAGGGTTAAGAAAATAGCAGCCTAGAAGATACACAATGGAGCCTTTCCAGGCTGTTTGTTTATTCATGTTAGAAAGAGGTTCAGACACCCCATCGCTGGTGCTGCTCGGAGACTCTCGCGTGGTTTCCAACCCAAAGGCTGCTTCTGCTCTTGCGAGTCCTTCAGCCTGAGCAAGTTAAGTGAAGAAGTGGATGGATGGCTCGAAGGAGTGGTTGGAAGGAAGATGGATATCTGGCCTTCAAAGAGATGAAACGACACCGCAACAGAAACACTGGTTCCATGCCAGGCTTGTGCTGGGCAGCAGATGAAATGCAATGCTCATGGTGGGAATGGGAACCAGCGCTGCAGGCTGGGAAAGGGATGCTGCATGGTGCTGGTTATATAAAATCAGAGAATCCCAAACTGGTTTGGGTTGAAGGGATCTTAAAGCTCATCCAGTTCCAGCCCCTTGCCATGGGCAGGGACACCTTCCACTAGAGCAGCTTGCTCCAAGCCCCATCCTTGAACACTGCCAGGGATGGAGCATTCACCACTTCTTTGGGGAACCTGTGCCAGCGCCTCAGCACCCTCACAGGGAAGAACTTCTTCCTTATATCCAACCTGGCCTTCCCCTCACTGAAGCAGCCACAGGTCCCTGTCTGCTCCATCACCATGGGCCGAGGCCCCGTCTCGCTGTGATTTATGGCTCCCTGGGGACCGGCTGCACTTCCCAGGTTTCTCTGGCAGCACGGAAGGGGTTTGCACCATTCCGAGGTGCCTCCACACCTGTGATCCCAGCCACATACTTCTTTTGTTGGGTAAGGAACGACTTGCAGCCCATTTCACACGAGCAGCTCAGCTGCTGGCTATTTTACAGCACTCACTGTATGTTATTCAAACTTTATATACGCTACAGAGCCTCTCAGCAGCCTGCACCTGGTCCAGGGCAAAGCTGAGCCTCAGAGAGAAGAATGTGCTGTAATGCAGCAAGTTATTACAGGATAAATATTTATAAGCCCCTGTAAATATTTGCCATCAGTTCCCTCCTGGGACGAGGGGCAGACGGTCAGAGTTTCAGCCGTGCTGAAGGCATTAGCTGTTGTAGTTCTTTATGTGCTATCTCAGCTAGTAAAGCCTTTGTTGATTGTGTTCAGTTATAGCATTTAATGGTGCTAATTTCACACTAGCAGGAGACAGCGGCTGCAATTGGTGCATGCCTTGATCCTGGCCCTGCTTGGTGGCAGCATCCTTTGCTTTGGGATCTAAAGCAGATATCCCCTCAGGAGCCCAGGAGCCATCCTGCTGCAGGAGGAGGTTGGGAGCCCCATGGTTCTGGGGTGATAGACGGTGTCCCATGTTGGGATGTGGCGGGTGACTGCATCCCTTCCTTGGAGCAACGTGGGTACCATGAGCCCTGGCTGGTCTCATCTCCACCATCACTGCTGCCTCTGTTGGAGCTGGGACGGTGGGAAACCATGGCAGAAATGCCAGGGCAGGCAAGGCCATGACTCCTCCATGCCCTCAAGCGCAGCAGTAAAACAATGGGCCCTGGGCCATAGCGCTTGTGGATTGTTGCATGGGACTATTTGGGGGCTCCACTTTGCTGCTCATGCACGAAAGGCAGTCATTTGGCAAAAATCAGCTCAGTTAGCAGGCATTGTTCCTAAAGAGCCCGGAGCTGAATGGGCTCAGGGCTAATATATTCTATTATCCCACGCCTGCCTGTTTCCCGGGGTGGCACGGAAGGAAACGCGCATTCCAGGCAGCCGGGGCAGAGCAGGGAGGCCAGGAAGGGGCGGGAGGGCACATCCACCCCAAGTGCCCACTGATGGGGGATGTGGATGTGGATGTGGATGGATGTGGGTATGGATAGATGTGGATGTGAAGGGATGTGGATGTGGATGGATGTGGATGTGAATGTGATGTGAATGTGGATAAATGTGGATGTGGATGTGGATGGATGTGGATATGGATAGATGTGGATGTGAAAATGGATGGATGTGGATATGGATAGATGTGGATATGGGTGTGGATGGATGTGGATATGGATAGATGTGGATGTGGATGTGGATAGATGTGGATATGGATAGATGTGGATGTGGATGGATGTGGGTATGGATAGATGTGGATGTGGAGGGATGTGGGTGTGGAGGGATGTGGATGTGAATGTGATGTGAATGTGGATGGATGTGGATGTGGATATGATGTGAATGTGGATGGATGTGGATGTGGATGGATGTAGATGTAGATGAGAATGGATGTGGATATGGATGTGGACATGGATGAGAATGGATGTGGATGTGGATGTGGATGGACGTGGAGCAGAGGGACCTGCAGAGGGGGCAGAGTGCGTGGTCCAGCAGGCTGTGGATGAACAATGGAGCCAGGAAGCAGCTCAGTTAATGGGGCTGTTCAAAAGGGAGGGGAGCACTGGGGAGAGCCGAAACAGGGCACGTTGCAAAGCCTCTCATTATTCCATCAGAACATGTTCACCCCTATGGGAGCGGCAGCAATAAATGGCTGTAAAGCAAAGTGAAACGATGACATTAGAGACTATGCAGAGATTTCAGAACCAGTTGGCTACATAAGTGTGAATGGGAACGGCTGCACAGGCTTCCCTCTGGAAAGTTAATGCCCAGTTTGGAAGGGGTTTGTTGGAAGAGCAGCCCTTTCTGGGCAGCTGCTATTTAAGAGGCCTTGTACTGTGTATTGAGCAATTTAGTGGTCTAGACCAGAGCTGTTGGCTTTTTTCTGCCTTTTCTTTTCCTTCTGCTTTTTTTCAGGTTTCTTTTTTTGAAGAAAACCCATTTTCTGGGCAGTTGTGTTCCAGTGGACAATTCCTTCCGGGATTCCCACCAAGGCTGCTGCTGGGGATGTGGTATCGGATACAGAAGAGAGAAGAGAGCCAGCAAAAGGCCCTTCTGGGCTGAGTTCAAGAACTGTCCAGGCTTTGAGTGTGGATGGGTTTTGCAGCCAAACGCTGTCCTGTAGCATTCCCACTTGGATCAGGAGCACTGGCCTGTGGCCTGGTGAGAGTACAGCCAGCCCAGGGTCAGTGTGGGGTGCTCCAGCAGCACACATCACTGCAGTGTCCATGAGAAGGATGTTTTCCCTGCTCCGTGTGGTATTTGCTGAGTCCCCATCCTACCTGTGATGTTTCTATCACTATCATCTTTCTATGGCACTACTCAGCCTGTAGTATGCTGCTGTCACAGAGAGGATGCTGCTGTCACACAGAGAATGCTGCTGGGGATAACCAGAATCCTGACTGGTTTTATCACAGCGTTACTGCTGCCTTTGGAGAGCTCCCCAACTTCCCAACCAGAGTTTCCCAAGTCCCCATCCTACCTGTGATGTTTCTATCACTATCATGTTTCTATGCCTGCAGGGACAGTGCTGTGTTTTCTACAGTCTCATGAGACGTCTCAGTGTTTCTAAACTGATTTGGCTAAAAGCATCTTCTAGGCTCTCAGAATTTCCCAAGGGATGAGAAGTCCATTCTGCAGCAGTTTCTTGGTGCTTTGCTCCCGTTTCCTGAGCCCAAGCAGCAGGAGAGGGTCTGTTCCATCCAGTTGCCTCTTAGGCTGCTGGCACCTATGGCGTAGGCTCCTCTGGTTTACTGCTGAATTCTCCACTTCATTAGCAGTGCTAACTGGCCTCTCTCTTCTGCTGGCCCGCAGGTGAAAGTGGCTCTTTCACGCTTCCAGGCTGCAGAGCCTCTTCCATTTACCTCTCAATGAGGTGTAGTTCCTGTCTTAAACAGCACAAGCTGTTGAAGCAAAAGGCAGCAAGAGTAACAGGAGCGTTGTGTGAGTTTGGAGGGGGGAGCTCAGGAGAGCTCCAGGGGCATGTGGGCAATCCGATGGCGAGATCTTGGGTACATGGGGACTGAGATGGCTCCTCCTGCACCGAGGGCCACAGAATGCCCAGCTCTTGGCTTTGAAGGGCAGCAAGTCACTGCAGGCCCTTGGGAGAGCAGCAGCCCATGCCTGCCCACTGCTGTGGGATGCGTGGCTGCAGCTGTGGCCTGAGAAGCTGGCAGGAGGAATCCCCCCATTGAGCTGTGGACCTGTGGCTGACAATGCTGCTCATCCACTCTACACATGCCTTTTTCTCGCACAAGGTGGTGAGGGACTGGCACTGCTGCTGCTGGGGAGCAGAGGATGCTGCTGGGGGACTAGAGGTGCTGCTGGGGGACTAGAGGTGCTGCTGGGGAGCAGAGGATGCTGCTGTCGCACAGCGGCTGCTGCTTCCACACAGCTCCTGCTGCCCTGGCAGAACCGGAGCCCGCTTTCCCAGGTGCGATTCCTCTTTAAGAAACAGACCAACTTCTTTCCTGTTTTCTTTTTTTTTTCCCAAATTCCACAGGTTTTGCTGGAATTTGTCCACAGGGAAA
>JANHGB010020805.1:0-20926 GCA_026283785.1 Coracopsis vasa
AATCCCTTCCTGTTATCTTTCACATCCCTAGCCAAGTTTAATTCTAACTGGGCCTTAGCTTTCCTAACCTGGTCCCTTAGATCCATTCTCTGCAGTCTTTCACTAGCTAGTTCTAAGTCCATCTCTGGGAGCTTTTTGCTTTGAGCACCTTCTGTGTGCTGCACCTGTGAACATGGAAGGTTGGTCTCACATTCCAAACAAGCTATTCAATATAGCCTTTTTTTAAACACAAAGCTATGAGACTGTAAATGATGCAATGCATCATCATCTAGTGTTTTGCTGGATATTCCCAAACTTTCTGTTCTGTCTGAAACACTAGTTTTCACTAGACATTCTCAGGCTGCTTCCAAGCCATGATGACTCTGTGCTCAGCAAGTGCTCAGAAAGCCTTGATCTTCAAAAGTGCACACTGGGAAATCTGATGGTAGCATCACATTATTCTTTCTGTGGAAGTACTTCAGTTTTCCATCATGCTCATTTATTTGCACAATTTCAGGTTTGGCTCTCTCTTTTCTCTCTATGAAGTATGGAAGGTAATTGACCTCTATTGCCTCTTCCTGTCCTTTGAAATGTTTATGTCACAAACCACAGTTTCAGGGCATCTCAGCTGATAATAGATGGGAAGACTGTATTTTTGAAGACAATATTATATGTATTTTTGTATATAATATATAACATATTTGATCTCTAGATCTTGTAGGACATATATGACGGTACCCATCTAATGCAGTAAGCCTGACAGGTTGAATTCATTAAAGATACACTTAGTCCTCTTCTTTATACTCTGTCGTTTTTAGGCATCCTGTTGCTTTATGGTCCCCAAGACTCACAGCTTTTCTTCTATTTCCCTTGTGCTCATGTAGCTGATGTAACTTTAACTGCTTGCTTCTTCCACTTGAGGGTATAGCTGAGGTAGTGTTTTCACTTAGGATCTTTTATAATGATCTATTTTAATGATATCCCTATTAATCTAGGTAGAAATGCATGCTGGTTGATATTCTGCTCAAACTATCACCAACTTCATTGTACAAAGAAGTTTCACTTTAGGGAGTAAGCATTTCACTCTTCTAGGGTGGTGGAGGTATCTCCAAGCAAAGCCTTCTTTTTCAGAACATACCAGTAATTAATTTGTAGCTGGATAATTAAATGTAATCAAACTCTGGAGCTTCTCTGTCCTTACAAATCAAATGTTTTGCAGGCATCAATAAGAAAATCCTGTGCTTATGAAGGGCTAGCTAAATAGGTTCAGATGATGGTCTAGTGTGAATAAGCTTCCCTGTCTGCTCTGTAACTTGAAAAATTCTTGGGGCTTTGTACTTGAAACGTACTGCTTGAGACCTTGAAATCCAGACGTAATCAATGCTTACAAACTTACAGCAGTGGACACTTGATTGTTTGCTTATGTATTAGTGGGTTTTCCTCAGTTTTCAAGTGGAATTAATCTAAATGTGCATTGCTGACCTATAAGAGTGTCTTGTACTGGGATGCCAGCTTGTGACTTGGGAGACCTGGGTTACCTTCTTTGCTTTCTGTCCCAAACTGGGTCATCGAGGTAAAGTTCTTATCTACCTGGGTCTTAGTTGTGTACAGACAATGGAGATAATAGTGTATTTTTCTGGAACACTGTAAAACATACCAGAGTGTGAAAGATGCTTAGATATATATGCATAATATATCTTAAATTTGTCAGTGGTAGTGGAAGCTATCAACTTCCAAATCTTGTCTATTGATATTTAATCTGAAGCAGCTAGCTCAAAATGTTTTCATTCTAATATAACATGATTTTTAATGAAAGGGAGTTTTTATTGTAATATTTAATAAACATTTATTTAATATTTAAATTACCCTTCAGAAGTCTGAAGATTGATCTGAAAGTGATGATGTTAACCTGAGCATTTTTCTTTGCTAGCTTTTTGAGAGCGTATGTAAAAGAGATGGCATCAATTCAAAAGGCAGATTGTCATGTGAGGGGCTTTTTTCCTCCCTCCAGGTTGATTCTGCTAATGCTGGAAGAGTGTTGGCTTCAGATGCAGCTGTTTTCTTGAAAAAATCTGGATTGACAGATTTGGTACTTGGAAAGGTATTTAATGACAATCATGTAATTATCTTGTCTCTTGCTTCAGTTAGTAACCTGTGTAAATTAAAATGCTTAGTGCTACTAAAAGGATATGTGATTTTTCCCTAATGTGTTTTCAGTTGGGCTGTCTAATAGTCTCCAACTTCATTATCCTTGCTTGTTCTACTATGTATGTAGGTGGTGGTGGAAAATAAAACTACTTAAATGTGTCACAACAAGTAAGTGCTATCATGAAAGTTAAGACCTGAACTTTGATCCAAGAATGTATTGTTAAATGGACTGGGAAGTTGCCAGCTTCCTCTCAGTGCTGTGGAACACTTTGTGTTTATTGTTTTATGTTTTAGATTTGGGACCTAGCTGATACTGATGGCAAAGGTATCCTGAACAAACAGGTATGATTATTTATATGATGCATGAGGTTACTCTAACCATTAGCAAGCCTTGAAAGAAGATAAAACAGGTTTTCTAACAATTTTTTTCAGATTTTTCTAACTGTATCTTGATACATACTTCCCATTTCAGTGTAAGCTACAAGAAATTAAGCAGCCTTCATCTACCTCGGCAGTTTTTCTTCAAGTCATAAAATGAACTTCTGTGTAGCTGTGTAGTACAGTATGCTGAGAAGTTATTTAAGGATTTATGTACTGCATTTACTACAAAGGTGACTTCGTAATCTTGGAAGAAGCTTAATGCAGAAATTAAAATCCTAGTAAAATCTTCAAAACTCTTAATTATCTAATTTTGGTGGACTTGACATCAGTATATTCTGTTTGGAGTTGTTCTTCCAAAGCTGTAGTGATGAACGGCATGGCAGTCACACTGGAGTATCAGTGCTGCTGGAAACCTCTAATGTATGCTGATGTTTGGTTTGAAGTATAGTTACTTTAATAACAGCCTGTGGAGAGTGAGCTGCTTCATCCCATGGTAGGAAAAGGAGGAGCTGGAAACATCTACCAAACATTTTTTTTCCCCAGATTTCCTTTGATTGCTTTTTCTCATGTGCTGTATGTTTGTCTTCCTTGTCCATCAACTGCCACCTTTGGGATCAACTCAGTTCCTCCAAGACGAACAGATGAACTTTAAATTTTCACTGCTCTGCCACAGAACTGCTGAGTTCTAAGAACTGATTACACTAGCCAGGAAGTTACTAAATCCTTGGAGCTAGGAAGTGCAAACTTTGCCTCACTGGACGAATTCAGTAGTTGCTGACTGCTGCTTTGTGTCACTTTCTAATCTCCTTTGAAACCAATTGCAACACTTTGTATATATAGCAATACTAGAAAAACTCTTAATTCTTCTGAAATTTGAGTATTTTCATATAATAAATCCTTTCAAATTTCATTTCTCTTGTAGGAATTTTTTGTGGCTTTACGACTTGTAGCATGTGCACAGAATGGATTGGATGTTTCCCTGAGTAGTCTTAATTTGCCTGTTCCTCCACCAAGATTTGTAAGACTTCTTTTTTTAATTGAATATATCAACTCATTAATAAGAACTGGTTTTAAGTGAACAACTGGGAAGGTTTGGTATAAATACCAAACACTTTTGACAGTGATGTTGTAGGGCAATAGGGCCCTACAATAGGAGACAATTAAGCCATGTGGAATAAGAATGAGGTGCTATATATTCTAGTGGGGATTTGGATATAAAGTTGTGTATAATTTGAATATATAGATGGCATTTGTTCTATTAGTGTTGTCCTTAATGGAAGAAACATGTTAGATTTCTTACTCTGAATTTTGGTGTCCTTAAGGTATGAATGATTAAAATGCAGTTCTGTGAAGGAGCACCTTCTCAAATATGGGAGTGGTTTTGCAAGGTCAGAACCATGTCTTTTTTAATGTATTTGTTTTTTTGCTTGTTTTTACTTAGACTGATACCAGTAGTCCTTTGCTACTCAGTGGAACAACACCAAGTGATGTACCATGGGCTGTTAAGGTAAACTAGAGATTGGGCTATTACCTAGAACTATGATGTGGTTTGCGACAAAACATAAGTCTAAGAAAAATATAATGCTGCTTGTAGCTATAATTGATAAAGTATGATAAATTACCATTCATGTCAAATCTGTAGTTAGGCTAGTACACCTAATTTGATAAAAACACTTGACCATTGGGAAATCTCTTCATGTTTAGAAATTTTATGGGAAAAAAGGGAATAGTTATTTGAAGCCATGCAAATAATAGAAGAATATATCTCACTGGGTTTTAGATGAGTCTCTAGCTGATTTAGAAATAATACCTTTTTCATACTGTCTTTTAGGCATCAAGAAGTGCAATGTATGTGTGTTTCCAACCAACTAAACCAAAAAGTTAATACTTTTGAATGAACAGCTTCTTAGGCTATGAGTGTGACTGTTGCCACGAGTAATATTTTTCTTCTGCCCCTCAGCTGGAAGACAAAGCCAAGTATGATGCTATTTTTGACAGCCTAAATCCTGTGAATGGACTGTTGTCAGGTGACAAAGTGAAGCCTGTACTCCTTAACTCAAAACTACCTGTGGATATTTTGGGACGAGTAAGACCACCTTCCTATTAATTGTTATTTCACAAATAATAACTGCACTGCATTCAGCAATATCAGGTTTTCAAATGGAAGATTTGTAGTGGTGAGCCTAACTATTAAATACTCTCTTGTGGAGTGGCCACACATGTGTAACTACTAAACTGTAAAAAGTATATAAAATATTCTTTTGATACTTTGATAGATTGCCTCTTACTACAGTTTATCAGTTATGTGTACTCTTTAACACTTGGTTTAGGGCAGGGTGCCCTTAGCGGCCTCTGTCTCCAGCTTAAGAATCTCTCTTCTTTTGCATGGTCTATGTGAGTGTATGTTACTCAGTGAAAACTTATGCTGTTCATCTTAATAGAATTTAGGATATGGTGGAGGGAGACTGTCCACATTTGGTTTTAATGAGTTTTTAAATAGGAAACTGTTGCAGTTCAGACAATCATCCCTATATTCTGCTTTTTCTTGGTAGGTGTGGGAATTGAGTGATATTGACCGTGATGGAATGTTGGATCGAGATGAGTTTGCAGTTGTAAGTATCTTTTTCCTGTTGAGGTTTTGAAAGCCTAATGACAGTGGTTTAAAATAAATGTGTTGTATATTAATTTTTGACTGTTTGTGTGGTTCATTTATTGCCCTTATTCAGAGACCTTAATCAAGTTTTAGTACTATTTAATGTTTCTGTCAGTTTGAATGTCTGTCAATACACAGCAGTAATTTCCTTTGTGAGCTAAATGAACCAGTAAGAACCTGTGATCTGTGTCCCATGTGAGACTGTTTTCACTGAGGAGGTTTTACCTTCACCTTCAGTGTTTATGTAAAAAGAAAATTAATACCTGTTTAATTGCCAAGAATTGATGTTATGGGCAACATCAAAACCTTGCTTTGTTTCTTCATAATATAAACGTGATTAATTTACCTTTTCCTGCTGTCATGTATATTTTTGAGAAAGGATAAAAGTGTAAAAATTGTCTTGCTTGAACATTGTTCTAGTCATTTTCAGGCTTCTTTATGCTCCAGTTTCTTTTGAAACCAAGTCCTTTAAGAGCCTAGTAGTTAATTGTCACTATATTTGATTTCCTGTGTTTATGTTGTAATTCTTCAGATTTCTAGCTTTGAGATCAGAGGATCGATATGCTGTAGGGAAACTTCTGAGATATAATACTTTACAGGTTATCAATTTAATTTATAATATCTTTAAAATGCAGTTCTGTGTGTTGAACAACAGTCATAATACCATCATATAGTATATATATATAGTACTACTATATATACAAAATGTATCACTACAATAAAAGAATAGACGCTAAGTAGTGTGATTCCTGGAGAAATGGTGAATACATTAAAATTAAGTGTTTGAAGTGGTTTCTCAAATGAAATTCCACAAGTGGTGGTACAAGCTTGGTAATGTTTAGGAGAATCACTTTAATGTTCCAAAATGTGTTGAACTGCATTTGCTAAGCACTGAACCTCAAAAGAAAGGAGTAATGAAAAACACAGGTCAGAAGGCAAGAAGCTGCAATTCAGTTGAGGGGGCCTTGTAAAGGAGAAACATAATGAAAAAAATGCTGCAGAGTTATTTCTTAACTGGTTCTTTAATTTTTATATATATATATATGTTTCTTATATATTTACATCCACACACCTTGTTTTCTGTCCAGGCCATGTTTTTGGTGTACTGTGCTTTGGAGAAAGAACCAGTGCCAATGTCCTTGCCTGCAGCTTTGGTGCCACCATCGAAGAGAAAACCTATTAGTGTTCCAGGAACAATGCCATTAATTCCATCTTCAACATCTACCAAAGAGTCTCATCAGTCCTTGCCACCTGTAGGCATTTTGGCTGCCAAAACACCATTAACACAGGTATAGTCTGAAGTTAGGTGTGGTTAGATGACTTCTGCTCTTATACTGTGCATTGGAGACTGCCTGTATGAAGAGTGTTGACGCAGGTTTTTAGTTTCCTTCTTGTCTGGTTGATGAATTTTAGGAGGCAGATAGGAAGACCAGGTGGTAAGAAATTTATCTTGTTCTGCATTTTCTGGATGTCTTCAGATATAAACAGTTGGGTAAAAGAACATTATTTAGTAAGGAATTTAAAGATACTTTTCAAATAAATTATTTCAAGGTGTCAAGCTCAACCCCAAGTTATAATATTAAGAAAATGGCTTAAAAACGTAGTTTTGGTACACATATGGAGAACATAAATCTCT
This sequence comes from Coracopsis vasa, assembly GCA_026283785.1. Lineage (NCBI taxonomy): Eukaryota > Metazoa > Chordata > Aves > Psittaciformes > Psittacidae > Coracopsis > Coracopsis vasa. The sequence continues at coordinate 6,798 of JANHGB010020805.1, forward strand.
GGCTGAAAACTGATTTGAATATGGACAAGGTTTTAAAACCAGTTGTGGCAGGCACATACGTGCAGTTGTGTGTGCATGCATGCATGCAGTTTGAAGAGGACATTATTGAAAGAGGAAAAGATAAGTACAAGCAGTGGGAAAAGGAAACAAAAGGTCTGGCATATCCACCTAAACACATGAGATTTGGTATTTGTTCTGAATGTGATTATTAATAAGTGTGATGCCTCCCACCCCGCTGAGCATCTTATTTAATTCTGGTCATTTTAGAGTCCAGAATTTGAAAAGATGTCTTTCCAAGTAGATTGTAACTTGTTCTATTCAATATAAGAAAAACTTGAGAAGGCGATCTAAGGTAAAAACTGTAGTACATAATGCATAAGGTGCTGGTTGGACATTTGGGTAATCAATAACAAACTGGAGGTGCCAAGGTTTTCGTCTGGCAATTTACTTGACTGATGGTAAGTCTTGCTGTGTGTATTACAAAGCAGTGCCATTCTGGGTGAGTGTTTCAATGTGTGTTTTGTGTACAGCACCATTTGTGATTCATCTGTTGAATGTCCTTGTATGCTGGAACTAATTAGCATTCATAAGCATGCACTTGAAGCCACTTTCACTCAAAAACAAGCCAAACATCTTTATGATAGCTTAGTGTTTGGAAAAATTGCTGAAGTAAGAGAAGTGTTTTTAATTCCCATCTTTACCTTGATTAGAGGTAAATTCTACTATTTAGAACGTGCCAGCTATTAAAAGTCTGGGCTTGAGCAGACCAGCTGTCTAAAGCTGTCCAGCTGTGTAAAGAGAAATAATGTTGATAGAGCCAGACAGTAAGCAGGACTGTGACTGAGCACAGTGATGGGGGCACAACCCTATGGTGGGAGAGAGATCTGGGCTTCAGGGAATGCTTTTAACGCACAGGCAAAGAGGCAGAACAGTACCAGCCAGACTTGGTGCTTCACTCCTGTAAAATACTTTGCTTCTGCTTTTGGATTTGATTGTGGATCTCTGATTTGGGGGATAAAACTGGTTCATGAACTAGGCACCGATATCACTTTCTAAATCTGTGTTGTAGTCCTTGACTTATGTAACTCTGAAAGGAACTATCTGAAAGAGACCTGCCTCTATCTCAGGATTGTGGGTTTGATTTCTTTTTTTCCCCTCATATCCCCACCCCCTTCAGTGGGTTGTGTCGCCTGCAGACAAAATTAAGTATGATGAGATCTTTCTGAAAACTGACAAGGACATGGATGGGTTTGTGTCAGGTGTGGAAGCCAGAGAACTATTCTTGAAGACAGGACTGCCTTCTGCTCTTCTTGCACAGATCTGGTAGGTTTTTTTCCCCATGACAGCTGTTTAGATGATGGCATGGTTCTCGCTCCTTCCTAGCACTTAAAGAAAAGTGCTATGTTGACATTTCTGGGAAGTGTAAGTTGGGGGGGTTTATATAATAGCATGGCCTCTGTATAAACAGTGGCAACTTATTTGCTTCTACTTTAGGACAGAAATGGGGGGGAAATGAGTTTATGCTATTCATCCTGTCTTAGAGGAGGAGGTAAAGCGCCTGAACACAGATTGTTACAAACAAATACTGCAGCTGAGCTAAACTTGTGTATTTGAGACATCATAGTGTTGCTGTGTATCTAAACTTTGATACTGTCCATATACTGGTAAAGAGAATTATCTCTATAAAATTCTTAGCATGTGAAACTTACTGCCCATCTAAGTCTATAACTTACTCATCTGTCATTACAGATAGTGGTGACACACTGCTATTTTAATTCTTGCCCCACTATAAGCTATTGTGGGGCACTCTGGTAGGAAAAGCTTTTTTTTTCTGTTTCCAAGGCATGGTTAACACAGCTTCTGCTTTAGGAGAATTTAGGTAGACTTGTATTGGCTGTGGAAAGTTTGTAGCTCTTTAATTTAGCAGGCACCTCAGTTACAGGTACTTGAGTGGTGTTAGTGACTTATGGCCCTGATTCTGCCTTTCATCAGATCAGAACTTACTGTAACAGAGCTGTGGACCTTAGCATGCAAAGAGAAAGTGGCTGTGTATATTTGAGTAATGTTTCCTATTTATTACCATGCCTTACTTCTATATTGTATTATTTTAGAAGTGATACACACCAGTAATTTTGACATTTTAAAATGACAATGAGTACAATGAACAAGGTTGTACCTGCAGAAATGAGGGTTTGATTTATTTAATGTGCATCTCTGTACAGGGCTCTCTGTGACATGAAGGACTGCGGAAAGCTTTCAAAGGAACAGTTTGCTTTGGCTTTCTATTTAATTAATCAGAAGTTAACAAAGGGCATTGATCCACCTCAGGCTCTGACTCCAGAGATGATCCCGCCTTCAGACAGGGGTGTCAGTTTACAGAAGGTAAGGATGAATTTGGCATTTTTAGTGTCCATCTCAAACAAAGAATGTTAATTTCAAAGGCCGCACAAAAAGCACCTCAAATACTGGCATATCTTAAATTTATCGTAATATCAGGAACAAAACAAGTCTTGGGTGCAAAGACTTGACAAAAAACTGTTCCATCCATGTTTCAAATTGGAGCTGTCATTTATTATGCCTGCCAACCAAGCGGAGAGATCTTATGTTGGGAAAGCATTAATTTCTTTTCTGAAAGAATAATCCTTCTACTGCCTATCTAAAGAAATTTCAGGTTGCATCTGAAATAACACTCCCAAGTTCAGTGTTTTTCTCCTAATGTGTTCATGGTTACTTCTTTTCATATTGATCTTTTTGAAGAAGTCTGGAAACAATGTGAACTAAATAAAGTTTAGAGCCATGTAGTTAAAGTTTAAAAAGTAAGTGCTCCTCCATTTTATACTTCACAGTTCAAATGTCCTCATAGTCTGTTGACTGCCGTCTATCTTAATCCAGCAGTAGACTGTACCTCAAGCAGTTCAAGCTGTATTTATCAGAGTGGTAGAGCTCATCACAAATTCTTACCTGTTTTACACATCATGAAGTCTGATACGAGTTACCTTTTCTTGGTTGTGCAAAACATTGCCCTAATTCTACAGCTTTCTTAAACAGAATGAAAAATTCGTACCTGGAAAAAAGATGAAACTCAAAATTTGGCACTACTTTTGAGTTTCTGTAACTGGTATCTAATTCCTTTTTACATTCTGTTTTTAAAAAGTAATTGCTTTATTTGCAACTTTACTAATCTTTTTTGTATGTTTGCTTTCCTTTCTATGTCTCTTTTCTAGTTTGGACTGTTTTTTCCATTCTGCACCACTCTGCTTTTCATCCTTATTATTCTGTCAGTTTGTTAACTCTGCTTTCTCAAGGTTAGAGAATCTTTGCTTTTCTAATATTTACTGTCTGTTGGTTTAGTGATGAACATCCTTCTGAGACTCTTACATATTCATTGCAATAGCACAGCACTTCTCTGAAGTGTCACAGTACCTTGCAGTCTTGAATTATTGCTGATATCCAGTGTTGTTCATCTGGCAGAACTCCAAGGTTCTTCCTTGGACCCAGACCTCTGTGTCTGTTACCTTTTGATAATTCTTGCTGCTTATCCTAATGCTGCATCTCACCCTGTTGAAATGACTGAGGAAATGGTGACAGAGCAGTAGGCCAATGTAATAGTTTGCGGTTGTCATTTACTGATTATATTACAGAAAATTTAGCGATCAGAACATTTTAGATGAGGTCAGTGTTGGTTACTGCTCTTCTATGTGTGTGAATTGTTTTAATAGAACTCTCAAAGATATTAGTGTGCTGTTTTGGGTTTTTTTTTGCATTAACATAAATGATAAGAGTATGAATATTGTGAAAGAAGGTAAGTTAGCTTTAGTTAGCTTTGTAAATCCTCACCAAGAATTCATTTTACTAGATTGAGCTGAACCTTCAGCTTATTTTGAGCTTTTCAAAAGAGATGTTGTCTTGTTGGTATGAAATAACCTGTTTGTCCAAGATTATTGTTCAAGAATTGAACTCAAAGGATAAAAGCAGTAGACAGAAATAGGCTTTTTGCTGGTTTTCTTGAAATGGCATGGCTTACACTGAGGGGAACAAGACCCAGACTTACCCCCAAGGCCCCACCCTAGGCTTCATCTTCTGAATTGCCCAATAAACAGATAGTAGCAGACATACCGGTATAATGGCAAACCATTATGTTTTTAAAATAGGAAAAATTAACTTGTGATCCTTCTTGTTAGATGTTCAGAATGCAAATGTATATATATTGCTGTTATCCAATGTTTGGTTTCCTTACAGAATTTTATGACCATGGTAGTGTAACTTCTATTTCGAGTTTGAGCCCTGAATGTGATCCCATGGGATCGCATGAATGGGATACAGCAGCAGTCTTAATACTTGTTGCTGTGTTTCTTTACTTAGAACTCTTTGAGGTTGCTAAATTGTACTTGCATTACCAGCCATAAAATTTAAACTTACATGCAGGTTCCTCTTAAAGAATTTTGACAGGGATTCACTTTTATTGCTGTTTTGAGTTTAAAGACTCAAACCATTGTTTGCATGCATGTTGCAGTATAGTAGATGGCAGCAAATAGTTCTAACTTAAGTCTTTGTTAACTTGTATATTGAAGCTAAAAATGGCTTTTATATTCCTCCCTCACACCAGTTCTCCTGAAAAATTGCAAATAAGACTGAACTGCATCTTGCTCAAGCTTGACAGTGGTGTCAGTGTTCAGAATTTCTTTAACTGATGAGAGGAGGAGGCCTGGAAAGAATCTGAACTTGTAACTAATAGCTCCATGTTCTCCTTCTGTCTCTTTGCTAGGAGAAGTAAAATCTTTCTCACTAAAACCCCATGAGCAGCTCCACAAACCTCTTGTGTAATTCCTTTAGAACAGGACTGAATGTCATAGTCATTTGAGAAGCTGTATGCTAACCAGTTTAAGAATAGCTGTATGGCTTTTTTTATTCTCAGTTCATGATATTTATTCTAGTAAAATATGCATGAATAACCTATAGTTCTGCTGAATAATACTTTCTGCCAGTGTGCTCAGATTTACTGTTTAGGTCTTTTCATGGCTCTTGTTTGCTTTTTGTTTTGTTTTTCTCCAGAGTATAAGCTTGAATAAATACATAGTTAATAACACATTGATTTATCTTTAGAGAAACTTTGGCATTTAAAACCTTTGGTGTTATTTTGGAAGTATCACTGCCTTTTTTTAATTATATGTATATACTTTTCCTCTGAACTTGGTGTTTGACCTGGATGACTTTATTCCACTTCCACTTGAAGGAAGTGATGTATTTATAGAAGGTAGTTACAGTGACTATGGCTTCCTAAATATGTTCTTGTTGTGGTAAGGCATAGTAGAATAATTACAGCATTTGCTAATTTGTGGCTTTAGTCGTTGTTCTCTAGTCATGTGTGTACTTTTTTGAACCAAATAATTTGTATTATATTGTCTTATAAAGACACTAAGTAAATGGGAACTCATGGGCATAACGTGACTTTGTTTTATCAAAGTTGCATTCAGTACACTGAAGGTTCACATTACACTAGCTTGATATCACTTAAAGCATTACAAAGTATCTGTACTCTGCAACAGGAGGATCACCAAGGTGAAGAAATATGAAAGTACTAAACAAACCAAACCACTCTTAAATGAGTGCTAGAAGCCAGCTAAACATTAATTTTAGAATTCATTTAATTGTTAATTTCAGAACTAGATTTATTTGTTTGTATGATCAGGTGGTCCTGTGCTTTGTAGAAGATGACTTCAAGAGATTACAGGAGAGAAACTCTGTTTGAATTACTAGATATATTGGATGTATGTTGTGTTCTGTTAATATAGCATCTGGACTGATTGTGCTTTTGTTTGAACCAAGTGTGAAGATTTGGGATACAATACTACCAACCATTGTTGTAACAGGATAGCTCATACTATCACAAAAAGTAAAGTGAATATAGTTGTTGGACAGCATAAACTATAAACTAACAGTATTTATGTTTTGTCTTTCAGAGTACTCAAGGAACAAATTTGGTAGCAGATTTTTCTGCAATTAAAGAACTTGACACATTAAACAATGAAATAGTAGACCTGCAGAGGTAGGTAAAGAAGGAATAGTCATAGGTGCCTTAGATTCAGTTGTGCTACTTACTGAGTTTGTTGTTTTGTTTGAGTTTGTTGTTTTGTGTTTTCTTTTTAAAACCAGTTCAATGCATAAGAGAAACCCAGGTGGCAATAGTCTGCTTTGCTAGAAATAAATGGTTAGCATGTCTGTAATGCTGTTTTAACACTTCGTGTTCACTCAGATGAGTGCATTTAATAACAGCAAGACTGTGAAAGGTCTATCCATGGTGTCTTCTGGGTATTTTTCCTATCCTGAGATGGAAATAGATTTGTTTCCCATCCTGAGATAGAAACATTCTTTCTTGCTCAGCTTTACTGGCAGATGAGAATGGATCTTCAGGATGCTGGAATCATGAGATGAATTTGTATTAGTTGTCTTTGATTTGTAGAGAGAATTCTGAGGACTCTTTTCTAGTGGCAGTAAGAAAGTGAGATGGGAAAGGTCAAGTATGTAGGGTAGAGAGTTGGAAGGGGACAGTTTGTATGTGAGCCTCTGCTAGGGATTTGATAGTGGTAAAGATGGACATGCTTCTCTTCTGTTTAGTAAAATCAACTGATGCACTGAGAAAAATTGTTTTGCTTTGAGGTCTGCAGACCCTTGGGTTCCATTAATTATTTCTAATCTAATTAAGATAATGACTTCAGGTGACTACAAGAAACAAATTTGTATATATTGTATATATATGTATAGTCTCCAGACTTAGCAGATATTTTTCTTTGGTTTTGGTGCTATCATGAATCTACCGAAAATTCTATTAAGAATGGTTAATTCTACTATTTTGTAAGTGAGGGTGCTTTGTGTTGATGGAATCTGCCTGTCGTCTTCATATCACTTGCAGGAATGATTTAATTTGGCAGTGTGTCAAAGCACAGTCTGTTTCCTAAATACATAAATGTTTTTTCACTTCAGCTGCTTGTTCTCCCTCCTATTACTCCCACTGCCTCCTCACTTCTCCCTGCTATGCTTTCCTCGGCTGTTCTTTAGGTTATATTAATTCCAGTTTTGGATTTTGACATTTATTAACATGAAATGTGATTTACAATTGTGTATATTTGCTGTTGGCATCTTAGAGGGAAATAAATTGTTCACCATCATGAATTTGTAGATGAAGTTGGTTTTCAGTAGGTGAACTTGCAGCCTAACATGCAAGCTGTTCTGTTTATGTCTTGTTTTCTTTTATTACTGTGAGATGTGAAGGATACATCGCCTTTGGAAAGTTATTGCTTCCATTTCTTTAGTGGCAAATATACTTGGGCAATTATTTAAGACATGTTTGAATGATATTAGATTGTTGAAGATACGGTGCGGGCAACTGTGTATTATTTCTGTTTAGAGAGTAGAAATTTACTTTGATATGATTTTTGATGTTCAGAACAGAACTGGATTAATGATCAGAGGCTTAGGCCTATTTTATCAAGCTGAGGTATAATAGTAAGAGGGTTGTATGGTTTCACTGAGAACAAACATCAAACTCTCAATATTATAAAGTGCATTGTGGCTCATGTAATATTTTTTCATCTTTATTTTTTTTAAGGAAAGTTGAGGGGTTTTATTACTTGAAAATCCTTTAGCCACTGTAGAAGAGTTATTTTCTGTAGCAGAGGAACTGTTACCTTCCTGTACCTTTCCTCAGCACAGGTGGCTAAGGCAATAGATTAACCTTTGGTAAACGTAGGAAGCTTTTCCATCTTTGGCAAATCCACATTTCTGTTACAACTGGTGACATTTTCAGTCTTGATAGTTATCATATCAAAATGGAATTTAAACTTAAGTTAGTTTTGTTCATTATTAAACAAGGCATATTGTTCAGCTGTTGAACTCAATATGTAGTAATTCTAGACCATGATTCCATTGAGGAGTATCCATGAGAGCTGCATTTCTGAGACCCAGTAATAGAAATTAAATCTATTTTTGAAATGCACTCAAATAAAAGCAGCAGAAGAAATGGCCAAAAGAGTGACAACGTGTGGAAAACATAGCATTTTGAAAGACTGAGCAAAGAATACGGAGGTGATACATTTGTAGCTCAACAGTTTGTGTGGGAAAGATACCTGGTACCCAAAAGCTTTTTAATTTAATTCAATAATTCAGGAAGGTGGAGGCTGAGGATCAGGTAAAGAATAAAATACAGAGCACTTATTAGTGAAGATAATTCCTCTCTGGTAGGGGGGTGATTTGCCTAGGGACGTTGAATCTGCATGAGATATGGAATCTGCATCATTTTGAGCCTGTCAGCACTGCTGCCTACAAGTTCTGTTTCAGATGCACTATATTTTTAGAAAGCTATTTGGAGCTTTTTTTGATCAGCATTGTGGGAGGGTAGACCAGATGTTCTTAATATTCTTTTTTTGTGCCATAAAACCTTTTTCTTCCCCAACAAACGCTGTTTTGCTTTCGTGTGCTCAGAGCTATCTACGGCCCACAAATTCGTGGGATTTCTTTGCGCTTTAACAATATGACGTTCCTCTCTAAGCATGATAAGTAGTTGAGCTTAACTTAGGATACCTCAACAGAGGTGCCATCCTTCACATATGTTGGACAGGAACAGTTATACTGATTGAATATAAATCAGGTTAAAAGGACCATAAAACTGGTAAGTTCGTCTCTTAAAAGTAGGGAAACAGCAAAACATTCCCAGAAAACCAGAGCAACCTCTCCCTGCCCTTCACTGGCATCAAGCCTTAGTTTCAAAGTTCAGAGATCTACAGCTTCTTAGCAAAGCGACAGTAGGAGTTTTAACATAGGCTAGATTATTTCTTCTAACCTCTGGCTTGGAAGTAGCTGAGCTGTTGCAGCTGAAAAGGTTGGGGAGAGCAAAGGGGAGAAGAAACAAGGCAAACCCTAGGCATTTTTTTCTAGCATTGCCAAGCTGAAGTGCTGCTGCACTAGGAATTGCCAAAATTACAAATGTTTGTGGAAATAAGGAATGTTGGGCAACTGTGAGCGTAGATAATGCTACCAGCCCTGTGTGTAGGCATCTGTCACTTACTATGGAAAATGGAACCATGATTTTTTTGCTTTTGTAGCTGAAGTGGTTCTAAGTGGCCATTGAAAAGCCTGGCCAGGGTTGTTTCATGCTTGGCTTGAATGCCTCTTCTGATATAGGAACTGCGGTTGTCAGCTATAGCGAGTATCTGCAATGTGCTGGCTCCCATTTATAAAGTACTCCATTCACAAATTAATATAAAGCTTGCAGATTTACTAAGATTATGTGATTGTAAATCATGAAGTATCTGCACTGGAGAAACCGTCTATTAGTTAAGGGCTTTTTTTAAATCATTGCTTTTAGTTCCTTTGATGAGAGGTTCTCCTGACCTGACTGCTGTTAAAATGCATAGGGAAATAGTATTGCTTTCATAAATTCACTTGAATTAGTTACAAGTGTCCTTTATTGGCAAGACTGCAGTTCTTTGTTGGGCTGGTTTCTGGTTTGGTTTCGGGGTTTTTCCCAAGTTCTGATGTGGTAAGGACCTTTGTGATCCAGGAAATCTGTCATATCCAATAAATCAATTTTGCTACTTGTTTTTGGTTCTTTCAGTTGCTTAGCATTTCTACAGGGGCATACCAGATAGTTTGTAAAAGAAATGGAGGCATTCAGAAGAATTAGTGAATTAAGTAGGCCTGTGTTGTCTTTTTCTTTCTGAAACAAAGAGGCATTACTTGGGGGGGAGGAGGGGATGTGTGATGTGTAGGCTATATGCACTCAGCTTGTTTTCCTTTGCCTAAAACTGCTGCCTAAGCTTTTCTTGTTCTGCCTGACAATACTTCTTTCACTTGATTTTTTCCAATTCCTTGTTTGTGTTGTGATTTGGCCAGTGTAAGCTGCCTGTGGGTGGGTATTGTATCCTGTCACTTGCTTAGCATAGTCCAGATTGCAAGGTTTAGGTGCCTGGCTTCTGTTGGAAAAAAAGGGAAGTGTTCTTCCTTCATCTCTGACAGTGTCTTAGGCGTATCCATGACAGTAATGTGGAAAGGCTGTATATTAAAGCATATGTATCTGCTTGCCGTTGTACTTAATGTCTTCATTCCCAGTCAGGCAGAATAACGAGTATTTGTTTACCTAGTCAATTATTCTCTTTTATCTTCAATGAGGAATAATATGCCTGAATGTTTGCTGTGTTTGATGAGTGTCTGAGGGCTTCAGCCTGACTTGTAGTTAGATGTGTAGAATTAATTGCTTTACTGAATTTGAGACCCTTTGTTCAAGGAAAGTTAAGGAAGGCAAAATCAACAGAGCTTGTCTCAACCTTGTGTTGCGCTACTTTAAATATCTAAGAGCGAGTATGCTACAAATACAAATTTATTGAGCTAGAGGATTGTGCTATAGCTTTGGTGTAAATGGCAAAGATTTGCTTAGAATTTCCATGATACTTTTTTCTGATGAGTAGAAAATGAGAAATTTTATGAGTCTTGAAGGTTCACACTTAACAGAATATCTAACCTTGTTCTTCAAAGTTCCTCTTTCCACATCTTTTCTCTTCCTTCCATTTAAACCTTCCCTTTGGGCACAATCAGCAAGTTGTTCTTCAGTGAGATACTGAGAAAAATAATAGCAGAATATAACTTATTGTAATTATCTGTCAGGGCAAATGTTCATTTAAGATCTGTGACATTTGGGGGGGTGTTATTTGTATCTTTCACTGTATGTGGTTTAGCAGTAAATAGGAGTTCTCAACTTGAGTGAAGAGAACATAGAGTAAACCTGCTTTACTTTGGAGACAGAAATGCTTTCTTTTGTATTAGAAAAGAGTAAACAATAAGATTAATAGTTTTAGATTAATTACCCATCTGCTGTATGACGTTAACTTAATTTCAATACATACTAGTGATGTAATTTGGTAGCTTTTCACTATGGTGTTTCATTTAGAAATGTTAGTTTTATCATTGTTCAAATTCCACCTCCTAATGTGTGTGCTAATCTATTAACAAAATCGTTATGAAGGTAAATATCTGTATACAAAAGATAGTGTGAAAACTGTGAAGCTTAATGATTCCATATACTATCTAGAGATAACCATGATCTTTTTTAAAACAATAACACTTTCTGAGTGTATTTCTGAGCTATTGTTATGTCTGACTGCCAGAGATTTATTGATGTCATAAATAGTCACTTTTCAACTTGAATAAATGTCTGTAGAGACAGACTTGATATGACACAGCAAATGACTACATGTGGAGTTTCTGAGCAGGGAGTGATTACAGCAAGCTAACCTTTCTTCTTCTGACTGAGATTACCAACAGCTACATCTAAAATCGGATAGGCAAAGTTCATTTATCAGCTAGGTTAGCCTGCTGGAAATGTTTTCTAGCTGCTGTTAGCATAGGAATTACTGCGTTTGCAGGGGTTAACAGATGGAATCTGATGCAATCCCTCCCACTTTTCCCAGCAGTTTTCATTAGACAAGTGCTCCATAGCAACAGTGAGATCACTGGAGACAGTATTTCATTGATTTCTTCCTCCCGCCCCCTTCCATTTTTGAGCCATTCTTATCACTGAAGTGCAGTTGGGGGAAAAGACGGGGTTTTTATGCAGAACGCTTATGTGGGCTTCTGTCTAGTAAATAATTTGGAAAGCAGAAATCCCTTACATCTTTTGTGTTTAATGTTTCATTATGTATTTAAAGAGAGATACAGGCTTAGGGGGCTGGATAACTGTACCTGCTGTAGCTGATGTTCTGAAGTATTCTTGCATTGTTTGCTGGTCTTCTAGGGAAAAGAATAATGTAGAGCAAGACCTGAAGGAGAAAGAAGATTCCATCAAGCAGAGGACAAGTGAGGTCCAGGTAAGTAAGACACCCAATTATTGTTCAAACACCTGATACTGCACCGTGGGGTGCTTTAATAGCAGTGGGATTACTGAGTCAGTGAAAAGAATTAAAATTGGTGGCTAAGAAAAAGAATATACTTTGAGGTGTATTTTCTGTATGCATGTGGGTTGGTGTTGGTGTGTATATTTATATTAATGTGGGAGCTCTGAGGATATGTAGCCTGCATGGAGTATCAAATGAAAAATATTAGAAAAGAATAGACTCCTTCTGTGTTTTCCCTTGTTTTGTTTTTAGCAAGGCTTTCTAATGTATAATTAAGGCTAAAGAATTCACTGTAGCACTGCAAATTAATAAACTGAAGTGGCTGAATTAAAAGGGTTTGTATACGAGGCTGCTTCTTAAGAGTCGCAGTAATTACCAGCTTGGGTGGAACGTTGACTCAAGTTAATTTTGCCTAATATGAGTGAATTAAAAAAAATGATCTGTTTGATTTTTATTTAAAAGGCTGATATTGAATTTCCAGAATATTGGGAAATGTAAATTTTACAAGTGGTTTACAAGGACTAAAAATCATCCAGTCAGCATCAGTGTTTAGGGTGTTAACAGTCTAGCCAAGCTCTGAATTAAATGCTGCAAAGCAATATTTCAGTTAGATTTTAAGCTGTAAAAGCAGTTGGAGCTTCTGCTTAAGATAAAAACTTCCATGTGATATCTGACCACTGACATTTATTTCTACATTTATTTTAGGAATCGTTATTTTAAATATTGGATTAAGAACAAATTATGCCAGATTTCTGCATTTTACTTTGTGTTGGGGCAGAAAAAGAACGAGTGTGTTACAACAGTTGTGCATTTTATGCTTGATTGTTTAATATCCTTAAAGCTTAGCTGATAATTAATAGTCTGACCTTTCAGAAGATAATCAGATGCTGGCCTGTTAGTCACGATGGCAGCCAGATAGAGCAGCTGCAGGAATGCATACAGAAGTTGCCCATGTCTGTGATTCTGTCCATGCATGCAGGGGTCACTGCCCCTGCTCCCACTCTGCAGATTGGCTTTTCACAGTTAAAAATTCCTATGGGTATTCCTGGGTTTGTACCCAGGATGTTTTTTGTTAGTGTGTTATGGAATCTGTGTGCGTGTTTGTGTGAAGCTTGAGTTCTCTGGTGCTTTTGCACAAAAGGTGCAAAGCCTAAATAAACCCCTTATCTTTAATGTTATAGTATTATTGTCATCTGCATGTGTTTAGTGTTTTGAAGTCAGTAGCATTACAGAATCAATTAAAGCATCGTATCTAGAGCAGTAGTGTTGGAAGCGACTGTCTCAGGTATTTAACCTCTTTGTGATCACACAAGCTCTTTGTCCCTTGTTAGATATAGAGTTATAGAGTTCTGTCAGTCTGCAGAGAAGGAACGGTCTATTACTGGCTTCTCAGAAAAATGGGAAACCATTGGGATCAAACAGGAAATGGCTGCAGCATTTATTTAAGCTGGTGGCCCTTTATCTGTGATCCGTTTCTTGCTCCTGAACGTGGGAGGACCTGCATGTTTCAGGAAACTTCCTAGAGCTTCAAAGAACAGTGGTGACAGACTAAGAATATCTTTACATCATGCTGCTTTTCGTCTGGATTTATTCTACCGGTGACATTTCTAAAGATGGTGTACAAAACCCAGTGCGTTCTCATCTGCCACCTTGGATCAAGCTAGTCTTGTGGCATCACGCTCCATGGTTCTGATTCCAGAATTACTTCCATGGGCACAAATTATAATCTCAAATATAGTCGGGGTCTGTGATGTGTTGAACTGATTTTTATGGGAGAAGGGAAAGAATGGCAGGGGTTTTTTTATCTATAAAATAACGTCTATACTATGTAAATAGCTATTTAAAAACCAAGACAGAAAGAGTTAGAAGGAATCATTGATGGGTTTTAATGTGCTTGTTAAAATATCAGCTCTTCAGTAGCGAAGAGTAGGAGTGTTTTCACTTAAAAAATTACGGGCAGAATAACAAAGATCAAGAAACTTCTAAGGCACAATTTCCTTATTCAGTGATTGGATTAGCCTTTTCTTATAAATACGGGAGTAATAAACTCAGATATTAACTGTTCCTCTTGGCAGTAGAGAACTTTGGTTTACAGCATTAGTGTGGCACTAAAACATTAGGTTTTGAGCACATACCAAGTGACATCAGAAAATGCCTTTACCTGGCTGTCCCCTTGCACTCTCATCACCAGCCCTCTCTTCTAGACACGGATATTGGACTACAGTGGTTTTCAGCAGCTGCACACTG
>JANHGB010020806.1:20804-31646 GCA_026283785.1 Coracopsis vasa
TCCCTTATCATTATTATTACTGGTGGTAGCAGTAGTGATTTGTGTTATACGTTAGTTACTGGACTGTTCTTATCTCAACCCGTGGGAGTTGCATTCTTTTCGGTTCTCCTCCCCATCCCTCCAGGAGCGGAGGGAGGGAGGGAAGGGGGGGAGTGAGAGAGAGACTGCGTGATTCTGATTTATGGCTGACTGGGTTTAAACCACAACAGTCACATAAGTTGTAGTCCCGTGTTCGTCTGTGCTGTGGCTAGAGGATGCAGCATCTGTCTTGAATGCACCAAATGAGACTGATGTGCAGGTACCTATGGGAATCCTGTGCATATCTAGGGGTTGACCAGTTGATGTGGACAATGAGACAGTACTCAAAGAAAGCTGTAATGAAAATAGCTCTAATGAAGTAAGTTGCTTCAAATGAACGTGGCATGTGAACAAGGGAATGAATATTGATAAGCAATGCAGGTAACTAAGAAAGTGTATAACAAGGTGTATGTTTAGAATTTCTTGCACATGATGCAAGTTAGGCACCTTTACCTCAGGTAATTTTTGCACAGCTTGAGCTAAAGCAGACTATTTTTAAGTGGTGGTGTGGTTTTTTTGTTTTTAAACTAAGATTAATTTTTGTTGATACATCTGCCAAGATTTTGATTAATTTTAGAAGTTATGATCCCTAAATGGCAAAGTTTTTCAAGCTAAGGAGAACAGACTTCATCTATGAATATTTACCTTCAGCAACCTGGTAGTACTTTCTCCATCATATTTTATGGTTTCCAATTTAATTAGGGAACAGCTGTGATGTAGGCTGCATAACATCTTGACTTAAAATCAGTTTTACATAAGCAGGACAACTTTAGGAATACAGATGCTGATATGTGGAGCATATCAGTGATGTTTTGCTAACTGAAGGGGACATGCAAGAGCATGTTATGAAATATCATTCATAAAGATACTTATAAGTGTACAAAGATGAAGCAGCACTGTACTCTGAGCAAACTCAAGTAGTATCTGTGGGTCTAGTCAGAGGCAGAGGGCCCTGTTTAGAACAGAGGGGATTATATATGTATGGAGATATATATATGGTCTTTATGAAATGCATTTTAATCTTGAATTTGTTAAAAGAGTTTGTCTCATGGAGAGCAAAGCTTGGGTCAGTTAGTGGGTTCTTGGGTCAGACAATGTCCGTCTGGCATTTGATAACATGATTTGAAAACAAAATGGGTGGTTTATCCACTTTAGTGAAAGAGACATATAGGAACATAGGAAGGTGCAGAATTACATGGACTGTGAAGGCTTTTCAGAAGATTGATAAGATGCAAGGACTCAAAATTCATCCACAGAGTAAGTGAACCAGACTGAGTGGAATTACACCAAAGATGCATTCTGTGGTGATTCTAGCAATGTAAGAGGTAGTTGTATCCATTTAGTAGTGCACAAAGAAGGTGCAGGTTGGATTTAAACTGGAGCTGCTGTTTTCTCCTGGAGATGGGTGAGACTTGTATTGCATAGAGAGCAAAAGGAATTTGTTGCAGCTTTTGCAATGGCAGTGATGTGTCAAGAACACCACAAAGTACAGCCATTCACCAGGCTCCAGGGTCTGACAGGAAAGGAGGAAGAACTTTGCCTCAAAATCCAAAGTTTCCTCTCTGCAGTGTTGGAATCCGTTTCCCTTTTGACTGTAGTGGGGAAATACACAGCCAGGAACTGCCCCAGCAGTAGACTGATGTGAGACTCGATTTCTTCATGCTTATTCTGAGCACCTTGTTTCACAGGGCCTGTTGGTGAAACCAGCAGTACTGCTTGCAGAGGATGCCGCTGCTGTCTTCAGTGGAGGGGGCAGGACCCCTTCTGAGGCTCCTTGGGCTATTGCTTTGCTTTTAAAGCAGCACAGCAACCTTCATTCCCATCTGCTATTTTCTTTGTGGGATTTATTTATTATAAGTGAACCAAAGGATGCGCTGTGAAAACCAGATTAACATGGATATGCAAATGATGGCCCCTGGTATTTGGTTATTTACTGAGTATAATTGCCTGGTCACCAGCTGTTAGAGTGAATCCTGGCTCAGAACAGGCAAAGGGGAAAGTCATCACTAGATTAAATAAGTAAAAAGCAAATAAACCCATCAATAACTCCCTAGCAAAGTATTTAGCTTCCTGCTATCCTCAGGAATCCATTTTTTGTAGTACTACAACTCATCATTTTCTCTGGCTGAAGAAATGGCATCATTATATTTTATAAACAATGTTGAAAGGAAATAGCCATTGAATGAAATTTACATAGAATGTCTTCATAGATAATGGGGTTTTTTTGGGTTTTTTTTGCCCAGACATGCCTAACATGAGCCTTCTTAAAACAGCATGGTTATAAATGACTTCATTTATTCCTAAATACAGCTTTCACCTTAAAGATTTGTCTAAGTTAATAGCATTTCTCTTAAATACAGCCTTATAATGTCTGCATAACTCAACAGAATGAGATAAAGAACACTGTGCCCAATTGAAATTACAGGGTTGATTTTCAGATAGGCAGACTGAATTTGGTAAAATTAGAAATACTGCTGTATACCTGAGTTAGCATCTTCCCTTTTGCTTCTGCATCACTTGCTACACTAGCAGTAGAGTGGTAATGATAGGAGTGTTCTGCCTTTGGGACATGAATGCTGGAAAAATGGCTGGAAAGATCGGAAGGCTTTTGGATCCATCCCTGAGATCAGTGTACAAAACCCATTTGCCTAAATTCATCCTTTTAAACCCAATGAATATGAGTTTTGATGAAACCTTGCGGTATGATCTTGTAAATGTAATAGTGATTAAAATGGCAGAAAGGAAAATTTTACTTCTTTAGTCACTTTTTAATGATATCTAATTACTTTATAACAAGTGAACTTATGCCTTAGTTCTAGTATAGGTAGTCAAAGGTATTTCAGCAGTCACGCACACCCCCTTTTCTGTGCCTTTCTGTGAGTTCATGGTGGTACAGCGCAGCTCAGATCTGTTCTATCTCAGTAGCGTCTTCCCTAGCCAACATGCCCAAATAACTCACACACGTGGGCTGAGGCATCACATGTTTGCTTGAGATTCCTCCAGGACTTACGCAAGCCAGGAGGACGTTTGAAAGACGAGCTGATGTTTCCAGCTCTGAGTTTTTGGCTTGGCATCATTTACAATTCAATATTAGGGGGAAAAAATGCTTTTAGCCTGCCATGCATAAAGAAATGTTTGTATCGTTTCAAAATACAGGCACTGACGAGAGGGCAGAGCAGAAACTTCAGTTCATGGGTACGGCTTCCTTAATGACTTCCTGTAATAGAAGTTCAAAGCAGCGGCAGGACTGGGATAAATGATCTGCTGAACCTCTGCCTATGTGTTTTAAAGGTCTGAGGACACTGTAGGAGATGCAAACTACTCGCTAGCTCTTGTCCTCAGTTGCCTTCCACTGCAGGAACTTCTAGCAAGGCTGTAGGAGACTGTAGCACTAGCAATGTCAGAACTGCTGTGGGGGATGCGGGAAGCCAGCAGAAACGTCTGCAGGGTGAAGAGGGCTAGAAGCCTGGAGTTCTGCCTCACTCTCAGTGGTAGGGGGTATGTAAGCAAGTCCAGCTTTCTTGCATCCCTTCTGTGTCACACGCTCATTGTAGGCACCTGCATAGGGTCTTCCATTAGGCACATACCTCAGAGACTGATTATTCTTTCCCTTTTCACAAGGTACATTGTCTCTTACCTGTTTCTGTCTTTTGTAATGAAACTGTAGCTGGCCTTATTGCTTCCAGTGCTGGTGCTTTGGCAGCAGAGGGGCTGTTGTGAAAAGGGCACCCAGATACCAGGATAGCCAGCATCATGGAAACACCTCAGGAGATTAGACAGGAATGCCACTGTGGCCCTGCTGTTTGTTCCACCTGACCAGAGCTTCAGGCAGGCTGGTTCATCTGTGCAAGGCTGGCAGGCTGTGCTGGGACACTGAGTCCCTTCGCAGTGGATAAACACTACAGGGCCCATATTTCTAGAGCAGGAATAAACTTCATCTACTTGAGTTATGCCTGTCTGGAATCAGTAGTTACCAATGGGAAAACGCTGTGAGGTGATCTTGGAGTAGGGATGCTACAGTCAGCGTGCTGATGTTAGTCCCTCACCTGGTAACAGATACGTATAAGCTTATGAAAAGTCCAACTGCAAAATGCCATGCTTTAGAAAAGAGTCCACATTAAGCTTAAGGAATAGGAAGATAGCAGGAGAGGCTTATACTGAGGAAAGGTGGAACATCCTCAGTTTCTGCAGGGAAAGAGGATGAAAACCAAAGGCAGAGCCTGGTTTACGTTTCCTTTGTACCTGAAGCAATGGCAGATGTTCTAGATTAGTATGGTCTGGTTGTAATATACCAGTTTGCTTTGCCTCTTTATTGGAAGCAGCTATCCAGGGAGGCTGTAGGACTGATGCTGTTCAAAGGAAACAGGCTTGTTTTCACAATCTTAGTGCCTTTACCAGCCACTGTGGTTACTGGGGGGAAGGGGCTGGTGCAGCACTAACACCCAGGCCCCCATGGCAAGTCAACTGCTTCCCCATCTGTCTGCCAAGATTTAGGGACATGTTACAGTCCTGGGGCCTTGTGGCTGCCTTTCAAGTTGCAAAGCTTATTCACTTGGCAATTAATGGAAAATGGTTTGGTAACTGGCAGCAAGTGCCCGCTGTATTCTGGGCTGGAATCTGGGGTTTGTTTTCAAAGGAGTCTACCTGAGGGTTATTCTGCACTTGGATACCTAGATGAACAGATGAACCAGCTTCTTTCTCAACTGAGATCAGTTACACAATCTACTTGACATTTGTAGTACTGCTGACAATGTCATCTCTTGCTTAAAACAATGGCACCAATATTGCAAAGAGGGATTTCTGGGAGTGGGAATTGGGGGAGGGAGGAAGAGGGATTAAAATATGCTCAGGCTGAAGACACGAGTAGGTAGGACATTGAGGAAAGCAGTTCAGTTTCAAGCTCCTGTTCTATCTGCCTTTTGCACTGCATATAAGCACCAGGCTACTCTGATCAAAGGTTCTGTTGCAGAAAAAAACATGAGGTCATCTTCTGAGTCATCTCTGAAGTTCATTTCCACCTCTTACTTCCAGAAGAGACCAACAGCCTGCAAATTCTTGCATGCTGCAGTGGCTTCGTCCTGTGTCCTTTTGTGTCACTGCTTGCAGTTGGCGTGTAAGAGGTTGGGGTTTTTCCCCCTGAATGTTCTGCTATATAATATCTACTACATTATGCAAAGCGTACTACCTTCATGGCCTTACAGAATAAACCCTTCCTCCTTCTCTCTCCTGATCGTGTAGCAGATTAGAAGGCATTTAGGACTGCCGAATCATCTCTCATATGACTATAAAGTGACACAGAACTGAAAGCATATCTTAATTTATGAGAAAATGATTGCTTCGAGGAGTGTATCAAATTCAAGATGATTACTGGTACAATACATTTGCGGGAAAGCTGCTTCTTTTGATAAAGAGAGAAATTGAATCTTACCAAGGTGTCAGTTAGAAAGTCATTGGTGAAGTGGTGAGAGCAATCTGTGCTTTGCTTTATGCTGCTGGGAAGCACAGTTTGGCTTACTTGACAAGGGAACTGAGTAAAAATGATGAATCCATTGAAATGAATGCATAAAGTTTACTGCCACTGTCCATCTGTGCTTGTGTCCTTAAAGATGCCCATATGATTAAAAAAGGCCATATGGGGACTTTATGTCAGCTCTGGGATTAAAGTTCAGGATGAAGACTGAACAGGCTTTTTTGAGGTGAACAACCTGCCATTAGATACAGACTTTGTCAGTCTTGAGCTATTTGCAAATCTGGTTTTGAATCTCATCAAACTGGGCAAATATGCATGAGGTAAAACCAAAAAGGAGGCAAGCATTTAATGAAGTCAATATCATCTGATTCTGTCTCATTTCCCTGCCCAGCTCTATTCTGTCAGCTCCTGAATTTCCTTCTATATGCCCAGATTTGCCAAACCAGCCAGGCAGATGTAAGAGTCTGCAGTAAGACAAAGGAGAGTGAGTCTTTGTTCTGGTGGTCAGGGCACATCCGTGCGATGGAGCCACCAGATTTTGGCTCCTGCTCCAAAGATTACTCAAGTATATATTACTCAAGCAGAATAGCCACAATGGGAGAGGCCGAAGGAGAAAATACTTGCAGTATCAACTGCAGTGCTAGTCACTGAAGGCATGAGAGCTCTCTTGAGGTGCTTTCTTGAAATCCCTCTATGGAGTGAGGAGGGACAAATTCAAAATCGCACAGAGTAACCAGCCACCTCCTCCTCTCCCAGCAGCAAGGTTGAAAGGCAGGGAGAAAGCATAGGTAACAGCACCCTTTCTTTCCTTTTTACCTAATGTGCACATTGATTTCCACTTCAAATTCGTCCAATTGGCTTTCCAACTGAGCAAGACTTTTATAACCTTAGAGAAGTGATCTTGATCTTCTGTGGAAAAATAATTAAAATCCACCAAAATGGCAAGACCATCTGCTTCATGTGCTGATAATGCTTTCTTCTCCAAAGTCACCTTCTTCCTCTAAGTCTTTGCATTTATGTCTTCCTGACAGTAGATGCAGAAAAATACAGGTGCTACCCACTTCCTTCTTTATTATTGCAGTTAGAGGCTATCTGCTTCTCAATCTTTTCCAAATTTTAACACTCCAACATAGCAAAAGGATGAAATATGAGTGCTTATGGTTTGAACTTGGAAAGAAACAAACAAAATCCCCTCCATGATCACAGAGGTCCTTTTGCCGGCCCTGGTTTAGATAAGGCAGAGGTAACTTGCAGCAATGTCTAATTACTGCAGGAAATACAGGTCATCTTGTTTAATGATCTGGAGCTGGAGATGTGTTGCAGCTTCCATCTGTCACTTATGATTAGCACAGAGCTGGACTGGAAATGAAGTTAAAGAACGATAGGAGGATCGTGGCAGCTATGCTGGGGGGGAGGACGTCTGGGATGAGGGAGGCTTTGGGAGCTGCTGTTGCCCACTATGGTTGCTGTGAATGCAGCAGGATGCCTTTGACACCACTTCCTCGGTGGGCTGGTTGGAGTTACACTGAAGTGTGGCACTAAACCAGCCTTCTCCTTCAATTACTGGAAGCAAAATGGGATGTAAATGGGATGCAGACCCTTGTGTGCCGTACCTCACATGGTCATCCTGGCCTCAGGACCGCAGCAGGCTGTTGTCAAGTGTTCAGTTTCATTTCTTAAGACTGGCTAAGCAATTCTGATGTACCATTCATGTTGTTCTCCACCATTCTGGTTTCTGAAGCAGCCTATTTATACTGTGAGTTTACACTCCCACCTAGTTTTCTGTGTGGAAGATTAGACTCCGCAGGCTGCCTCCCTGGGAAATGGAAATTGTGATCCAGGAAATCCAGTAGGAGCTGTGCTGTTCCTTGAAGCTCTTACTACCCACTGAGGTCTGGATACTTAGTGATATTTAGGTTATTGTTTGCTCCTTGAATCATTTAGATCTTGTACTTCTACTGCTTGAGACCACTTTTTAGCAGTTGTGCATTAACTGAGGGAGCTGGAGTGGCAGGAGAGTGTCAGAGGTCATTTCTTTCCAGGAGCCTTGATGTACTGGAACAGGAATTGGAAATTTGAGGCACTGCAAAGACAGCTCCCTGTACCTGTCATCAGTGAAAGTCAGCATTTACCCACTGTGCCATACTAGGTTAGGTATATTTTCACTGGTTTTGGCTTAGCTATGTTTTTCTTGTCTATCCAGAACTTGTACCATAAGGGCCTGATGCCAAGGATCAGTGTTTTTTCATAGTAATGTTGCATTTTAATTGGAATTAAAAAAGATGCTCAACAGACAGTGACGGCATTTACTTTAGCTTGATTCTTGCAGAGTTCTGGCAACTCCTGCATCTCTTCAGACCTTAGAGGTGCTGAGCTGGCATCAGCAGAAAGAGCCTTCCCTTGTCATGCTGAGTAGCAAAAACAACTGGAAAGAAGCAGGCAATTTCTCATGTCTAGATTAGACTTTAGGCAGAAGTTGTTCCCTGTGAGGGTGCTGAGGCGCTGGCACAGGGTGCCCAGAGAAGCTGTGGCTGCCCCATCCCTGGCAGTGTTCAAGGCCAGGTTGGACGGGGCGTGGAGCAACCTGGTCTAGTGGAAGGTGTCCCTGCCTGTGGCTGGGGGCTGGAACTGGATGAGCTTTAAGGTCTCTTCCAACCCAAACCAGTCTGGGATTCTATGAATTTTGAAACTTCTAAATTGTTGTTGCCCTTTCATTGCATTCTATTTTAACACTTCCTGTTCCTTTTAAGGTATTTCTTTTGTGTACACAGAAAAATTAATCTCTCGATGTAAATCTTCCCTTTGTGTCACAGCCAGTTGTCTTTCTAAAGATAAGTCCTGAGAAGGCCTTGTGTGAGGTCAAAGGTGAAGGCTGGAGGCAGAGCTGAGGCAGACTTGCTCCGTGATGAACACACATAACCTTAAAGCATTAGAAAGTGGCACTTGAAATGCTAACTCATTCTACATGTCTTTCTGACCCCTGTAATGGGCTGTATCAAAGGTGAAATCTTCACGTGCAACCCCTTTTTTTTTTTCCCAACAAGGAAATGTATCTCAGTGCATCTTGTATAACATCATTTTCATGCATAAGGGCTAAACAGAACTGGCTCAATGTGTACAAAAGGGAAAAGATAAATCTGGGCTCTGCTCTGAAACACTCCAGATATTTTTGTTTCCAGTGTCTTCAGTCAGAAATGTTTTGTGAGGGACGTTTGGCTGAAAGTAAAATATTTATCTATGGCTGATTTGTAGCAAGCTGCAACCCATTTTTCATAGGTACATATACTCTCTTTTATGGTTTCCCATAACTTTTTGTTGGTTCTGTAACAGCATATTTCATCATGTTCCATTCCCTGAGCGCTTGCTGATGTGCTATCCCAGCTAATCATTTTAGTAAATGGATACACTGTTATTCTTTGAAAAATTAATTTGGGTTTTTATAGCATTGATTCCTAAGTGCCTTTAGAGTGATTCTTAAGTGGTTTTAAATATGTGCATAGCATTGATTTTCCAAGTTCCCAACAAAAGCCTTAAAAACACATTTTTATGTAGACAGGGCTTCAATACTGTCACTTAGTAAATAACAGGTCAAACTGCAGTACTGCAGTCATGATCATGGACCCAACAGTGTGATCACCAACCCCACATCTAACCTGGGGTTAGTCACAGATGCTTGACATCAGATGGCCTTTTGGATACAAGCAGCCCTGGAAAGGTGAAGAATAAGATAGTAGCAGGCTACTTAGGCTCCATTCATGTCTTGGCATTGGGTTATGGTTGTGACACTTCAGTTTGTGACATAAGAAGCTAACATTACTAAGACTCCTGTAAGACCTGTTCATAAAGGGTTGTTTGTTACACTGTCCTTTGGCTTTCTTCCCCTTTTCACGTGGTGGTCATCAAACAGTCCCACTAAATCCATCACAAGGGACTTTTCTCTTGTAAGCTCCTTGAAGTCAGGACTTACCTTAGCTCAGCAGAGCACACAGAGGACTATCTGAGGGAGCAGCCTGATGATGGCAAGAGCACTGTATCTCCTGAGTTAGTGAACAGATTGCTTAACATTAATAACAGGAGATCAAGTTAAATCAAGCTATGCAATATGAAAAAGACAGCTGCAACCCCCTGATGTTACAGATACTTGCAGAAATACTGTCTTCCTTCTTGCTTCTTCCATCCTGGAGAATAACCATCAAAGCATCTGGACTCAAGTCTTTCTGACTGCTGTCTGGTTATTAGTGGTATAATTCTGTGGAGCACAGAGGAGGGAAGTCAACTATAAGCAAATCTGACAGAGCAATGCTAGAAGTGGGAGATGAAAACGCTCTTGGTAAGCTGCTAGCCTTGCTGAGCTATGACACTGATGTAGCACAAGAGACGAAAGAAGTGTTACTGAATTTAGTTTGGGACTTGGGCTGTGTTTGTAAAGGTGCATTAAGTTTGCACTGTTTGACAACTGGATTCCATTTTGAAAGGACATGGCAGGCAAACAAAGGCAAAATTAATGGCAATCAGCATTTCTGTTGTGAATACGAACCCAGTTAATTAGTTCTGTGCATATCTCAAGGTGATGGACAGGACATTTTACAGGCATCCTGCTCCAGGTGGATTCAGGATGCTCTCCAGCTCATAGTCTAGTAAGCGATTTGCTGGGGCATCCTGAGGCAGCTGTTAGATTAGGCATGGAGATGCAGCATCACACAACTCTCGATTAACCATGACCTGTAGATTCTTCAAATCCTCCTGGATTTTTAAGGAAACAGTTCCAAGCCTTCAGCAAAACAGACTGAACTTCAGTTTGTACAGTTCTTGGTGCACAACACGTTGCAGTCCCTTTACTAATTTGCAACAAATAGTAGCTGTCTTTCAACAATCAGTTTTCTTATTCCTTTCTCTTACCATGACAACTAAGAAGCATGGATTACAGTTTCATCTACTACCATTGGCATCAAAATCTGGGAAGGAATAAACCCCCCAATATCTTCCTGAAGTTCACATAAAGCAGGTACCATCACATAGTATTCAAGACAGTAAGGTATTGCTCCCTGTAGAAATTGTGGGAGAAAGTGTTCAGCTGCTTCTTGCTATGGATGCTTGAGGTCAGCTTGATTTGATGTGTGATATAAAACCTGACAGGTTTCTAGTGGAGTGAAAAGGTTTGTGGAGTTACAGTGTCAATAGGAGATGCTGCCAGCATCAAGTGTGCTTTGTACTTGGATGGTGAGGCATGGGGGGTGGGTGCTGCCTGTGAGCAAGCATGGTTATGTTGGAGGAATATAGCTTAGGTGATTGAA
>JANHGB010020808.1:0-14810 GCA_026283785.1 Coracopsis vasa
GTCACCGTCCCTGCAAGTGTTCACACACCGTGGAGACAAGGCCTCAGTGCTATGGGTCAGTGGTGGCCTTGGCAGTGCTGGGGAAGGGTTGGACTGGATGAGCTTAAAGGGCTTTTCCAGCCTGGTTGAATCTATGGTTCTACGTAGCTGAACCACAGATGTAGCTGTTCACCCTGACAGGGCTGACCTGTGCAGGGCAGCAAGGCAGGAGCAACCTTTCCAGCGGCAGGCATCACGTACGTGGATGATGCTTCCTGAAGCCTCCTTCCCGGGAAGGGCTTCTGGAGAAGCTGAAGGAGGGTTTCTCAAGCTCTTCTGTATCTTGCAGAACTTCAAAGCAGCGGTGCAGGAGAATGTCACCATCAATGGGCAGCCCTGGGACGAGACTAACGATGACTCCAAGCTGCAGAGTGGTATGTATGTGCTTCCATTGATCTCCTGCTGGGTGGGTTTGTTTTGGTTTCTGCTTGTGGTATGTTGAATTGGGCAGTGGTTGTAAGGATGCTTACGGAGCAGGGGAGGTCAAACTCCAGCTCAGATGTGCCTGTGTAAAGATGTTTAGTGCCGCACTGTGGGAGCACGATTCTTGCAGAGCAGTGCTTGTAAATGAAAATAAGAGTAAGCAAGATGTTTAGGGACCTGTATTCAAGAGAAAAGAGGCAGGCAAAGTGCTTTATGTGAAGGACTGTTGCTTGTTTGACGCTTCTCAAGATCCTTATCAATCTTGAGGCACAAGCTCCAGCTATCACTAGTATGGTGCCTACATAACTTAAAGGATTTGCTCTTGACTACCATAGAAAAGTAGCTTATAGACTCTCCCAAAGTATCTGATATTAACATGGGCAAAAAGAAAGGTTTATCTAAGTTTAATGGCATCGGTCTTGTTGGAAAGTCTACAGCAAGCTTTTCAAAAGTTGGCATTTCAAGGCAAGACTTTTCATTCGGGAGGTTAGGAAAGAGCATGTTCTATTTCAGTAGCTTCTCTTATCAGAATAAAGGTAATATACAAAATTTAATGGAATGGGGTAAGGTGGCCTATTTTTAAAGCTAGAACACAGCAATAGATCCAAGTCCAGTGACTTCCCATCCTCTCTGGACAGTCAGTTTCTGTGTTTGACAGTTCCTGTTGGAATTCCCCTTACTGCAGTGTATCTGTTGCCTCTCGTGCTCCTGCTGCACACCTCTGAGAAGAGCCTGCCTCTGTCCTCTCTAGAAACACCCTTTACGTATCTGAGGATAGCAGTTAAATCACCCCTTAGCTGAACCTCCAGGCTGAGCAAACCCAGCTCTCTCAGCTGCTTCTCATACATCATGTGCTCCAGATGCCAGTCCTCTTGCTGCTTGGAATTGCTCCCGTACCCAATGACACTGTCTCCCAGAGCATCCAAGCTAGGATGTTATGGCTTAGAAGGTGAGAATTGTGGCTGGGTCATTGAGCTCAGAGGGTAGTGTTTAATGCCTCATGCTTTTACCTCGGGGCTGATTAGAAGCAGAATTCCTCAGATGTCTATTCTGGGACCCATTCTTGTTAGGGCCTATCCAAGACCTGAGGAAGGAGATGGAAAGTGCCTTCACTCTGTTTGCAGCTGACATCAACCACCGTGGGATGCAGTGAATATGCTCAAGGGTAGGCTCATTCAGTAGAATATAAACAGGTTGGAGAAATGCATCTGGGAATCTCATAAAATACAGCAAGGACAAAAGCAAAGCCCTAAACCTGGGAAGGGATTACCCCCTGTAGAGATGTGGAATGAAAAGGGCCTGACGGTGCTAACAGGCTAACCATGAGCCAACCTAGTATATTGTGTCAACAGGAGTGTAGTCAGTAGGTACAAAGAAGTGATTATTTGCCTTTACTCTGCACTTGCTGGAGCACATCTGGACTACTACACTCAGTTTAGGACCCACCCCCCCGGTACAGGGAAGTTGTTGATAAACTGGAGTGAGTTCATAAGAGGCTGCCAGGTAGCCAGAGGCCTGGAGGACTTGCCCTATGAGTTAAGACTTGGGGAACTGACTTGTTGAGCCCAAAGAAGACTAGCCAGCCTTCCGGTACCCACAGGGAGGTTACTGAGAACACAGAGCAAGGCTGTTTACAGGGGTGTGCAGTGGGGGAACCAGAGACAAGGCTCACACTGAAAGGGGAGATTCTGACTTGATGTAGGGAAGTAAAAACTCTCATTAGGGTAACTGAGCATTGGAAAAGGTTGCTCAGAGAGCTTGTGCAGTTGCCAGCACTGGAGGCTTCCAATAACCAACTGAGCAAAAGTGTCCGGGGCAACCTGGTTTAAACTGGGATTTGATCCACCTGTGAGCAAGAAGCTCGAGTCATAAGTGCCTTCCTGAGGGCCCTTCCAGCCTGAGTGACCTTGTGCTGGGGACACTGGCCAAGATCTCTTCCTGTCAAAAGAACCTAGTAGTATCTCTGTTGCTACTATTTAATATACAAATTCAGTAAATGGTTAAAATTACTGCTGTTTATATCTAATATATATATACTATGTTTATACTTACTGTCTTTTGAATAATAATAGTAGAGATTCTTAGTAGTCTGGTGTCCAAAGAAAATTCCAGTACCATTCATATGCTTCCTGTGTTAGTATTAGGTATTCTTTGGTGCAACTTGATGCCTTTTACAGTAGCACAAAGCTGAAAATACAGATAATGTTGAACTGGCTTCGAAGAGGGAACTCCTTTAACTCTTTTGATTAGGAAGCTTCTGCAGTTGTAGTTCTAGAATGATAATTCCTTTGACTACGAGGTCAAAAATGCATTGGTCTTGTGATGCAAAATGCCAGACTGACTCAGGCTTACTTCACTAATTGAGATTTGCCCAAAAGATTCTCAACAGGGTTTTCTTAACAGGAAAACTTTGTCCAGATGGATGTTATTTTCAGTAAGTTCTCCTTTGCCTGTACAAGTCTAACTTAATGCCAGCTGAGATACTGCCATCTTCCTGCAGTTGGTATAAGATGTAAGGACTGTATTGTGCTTTTCAGTTTCACTTAAATTTACTCATGTGCCTGCGTATCTCTGATCCAGTTGGAATCACCCAGTGATCTGGCATTTTGAGCCTCCAGCATTTACACTCACCAGTGGCTCAAATGTTTCCTCTCTGTACTTAAATGATTTCATGGTGATCTTAAACCAAACAAACCCACAAACTCTTAAAACCTTGAGTTTTCCTTTCTGAGGTCTACAATCAGCTGATTCTGCACAGGTTGACCCAGAGAGGGTGCTCAGAATCAGTTCTTTACCACTAGGTGGAAAACATTGCATGGCATGCAAGTTGTGCTCAAAACATTAGTGGGAACAGGGAGTATATCTTCAGTAGGGTAGAGTAGTGAAAACACCGGTTGAAAGCTGAAAATATATTCTAGGTACTGAATCTTGGGAGTGGAAAAGCAAGCTATGAAAGTTAGGTCCTACCACATACAGTCTCTTGGCCTCTGATGTTGAAAGCAGATATGTTTTGGGTTTTGCAAACTCCTTCCAACTAGGAATTACAGGTGTCATCAGGATGCAGAGTATTTCCAGGAACTGTGTTTCATTGTCACGTTCAACTGCATGTTTGTGCTCTATATGAAATACAATCAGTTGGCTTCAAATGACTCTTTGGATAGTTGGTGTTTGCATAATGCTTGTGACCTACACAGATAAACCATTTTTCTTGCTGCATCTTGTGTCGCTTTTCTTCAGTTGGAAAACAAGTTCTCTCAAAAGAGCAATTTCTTTGTGAGACGCTTTTCATATCTTCAGAGTTCATAAAGAAATAGAGGTTTGATTTTTGCCCCAGGTGATTCTCCACCTCCCTACGCCGCATGTTGTGCTCCCATTTCTGTATTGCGTTACAAAGAAGACGCAAGACATGTATTTATCTCTTCATTGATAATTATGCATGGTTTCTTACTGCAGATCTAAACCTCTCTTTTTCTTAAGACTTTGTCTCAAATTAAAAATAAGAAAACCAACAAAAACGTAGAATTCCTACAATAACTTTGTGTGTTTGTCATTTTTAGATTCCGACATTAAAGTTCTTGAAGATGAATTTGATAAACTAATAGTAGTGACAACAACAAAGCGTAAGCAGTGGCCTAGAAAGATAGCGATTCATGCTATCCAAGCCATGAAAGCAGAGCAAGAGTTGTTGGTGAGTATCCTATGATTTTCAGCAAACCTTTGCATATACTAGCTGCTGATTATCTGTAACTTGAAAAAATAACCTTGACCTTTAAGCTTCTTCTCATAGTTGCTTTGGATTCTTTGCATTATAATGAAATTCAGTTCATTGCATTAATTGGCTCCTCAGTGAAATGAGGGTTACTACAGAGTGTTGTGACTGTGAGTGAACTGAGCTTGTGGCACCGTTCTGCAAGTTAGTTAAGCAGATTGCTTTAACTTGTGATTTACAAGCCAGTATTCACCTAGTTATCCAGATGTCAAATCTGGGCTTCTAAAATCCTTGACTTGAAGGCTGGTTGAAGTACTAAATGTTCTGTTACATACAGATACAAGTGGCAGTACAAGAGGTAATGGCCTCAAGCTGCACCAGGGGAGGTTTAGATTGGATATTAGGACATCTTCATCAAGAGGGGGATCAGGCGTTGGAGCAGGCTGCCCAGGGAAATGGTGGAATCACCATCCCTGGAAGTGTTCAGGAAACGTGTAGATGAGGCCCTCAGTGACATGGTTTAGTGGTGAACTTGGCAGTCCTGGGGTGATGGTTGGACTTGATGATCTTAGAGGTCTTTTCCAACCTAGTTGATTCTGTGATAGACATTATGATGTGCAGGCTGTTCGAAAGGTGGCTGTGTTTTCCTAAGCACTTTGTTGAGCTGAGTACTTAAGTAAGTATCACTGAGTAAGTGCTTCCAGTAAAGAAAGAAAAGAAAAATGGGTAATGTGGATTAATGAATAGGTGCAGTAATTTCTCTGGGTTTTTTTGACACAGAGTGTAATTACTGGCATTAAACAGCTTAGTCTTGTCCTTGATTGCAGTGTTTCTTTCCTGCTGTTAAGTTAGATCTGCCTTTTGCTTACCTGCTGATTAATTAGGAGTCAATTTCCTTGAGGGGAAAAAAGGAAAAACAACATCAAGAGGCAGTGGGAATAAGTGGAAATAAGGGAAATTCCATGTAATCATTAACAAAAACACCCAGCTGTGATGGTAGTCAAACCATTGGCATAGGTTGCCCAGTGAGACTGTGGAGTCTCCATCCTTGGAGATGCCCTTTTCCTGGTGCTGAGCTCTTCCAAGTTTTACACCACTACCACTAGATGATCACCATGTAGGTTTTCAATCAATACATTCTGTTATGTTTGAGGATAATGCAGACAATGTTTGTTCTTCTGCTTGGAGTTGTTACTGTGAGGTTGCTAAGAAAATCTGTGAACTGTGGAAAAATTGCTCTGGTAAAACTGCAGGAAGGAATAAATAACTTTCCTCCTATTTGCTTTTGGTTGAAGAAAGGTGAAGGGACAGCTCCTGAAGTGGAGAAAAATAGTAACTTCCAGATGATATAACTCACATTGCCATGTCTTTGCTTTGTTTCCTTCTCCATTAGATACTTCTAATCCCACCATTGATACAACTAAACATTAGTTGTATTCATTATTTGTTATGAGTTAACTTCATGTCACAATTAACTGATGTCAAGTCACAAGGCCTCAGAGCAGGACCAAAAAGTCAGACACTGACCTGTGAAGCAGAGTGTTCATACTTATGCATATGTAGTTGCAGGGCTAGAATGTAGTCATTTAAATAGTTTTCTGTTCCTTAGCTTTTGTTTTAATGTACCCTTTGTTTGAGTTTGCTCCCCTGTGAAAGTGTGAGCAGCTTTTTCCTCAGTTGTGCAGCAGGTGGCAATGCATCTTCCAAAACTGGGTTCAGTTTAGTTCTCAGGCTTTAGTAACTACAATTTGGCAAGCTTCAGCAGATTTTGGAGATGTTTGCAGTAAATGTCACTGTTAACCAGAACACTGTTTCCCATAGTTGTCTATAAACTTTATCTCTCATACTTTCCTTATGTGAACAATTCCACCACCATCATCTTGTATTAGCCTTTCTCTTTTGTTCTTTCTGCTCTGTGTATGTTAAATATCTCTTAAACCAGGAGGCTATTTCAGAATCTGTCTTTGTTTTGAATATGCAGATGCTCTACCAGCCTGTGGTGCCACCAGAGGAGATAAGATCACCACCTTCTCAAGGTAAAGGTTTCATGGGGAGGGCAGCTGCCTGAGGAAACACTGCCTACCTGACTGACCAGCTGTAAATGTTGAAGAGGTTTTCTTTCTTTGAACTTGTTTAAATCACTAGCTAAAGCAGCTAGAAGTTTGTCATGACTGCATGTATTGCTGCATCAGTTCATTGTGTCCATTGGTCTTGTTTAAGTGCTGTCTGCTGTCAGGCACTGTACTTAAAGGTGGATTTGGTAGAAGTTGTCACTGTCACAGAGCTACTACTCTCAATAGGTTTTCTTCTTCACTGCTGGTGGAGGCCAGATAGGGAACTAAATGTATCACTGACATTATACTTTGACCGTTCTTGTGTTCCTTCTATATGAATACTAGAAATGCTTCTGTCTCTCTTCCTAATCAGTCAGTTTCTTCAGGGAATTGAAAGCAGTCACCTAGTTCTCAGTGATGGCAGTGTGGACTCTCCTAACTTGCAGAGTAAGCATCAAATTTTATCCTGCCTCTGACATTTGTAAGGGTTGATGAAGAAACGAAACTGCAAACAACACCATGAGTTTGCTGCACGCGTTTGAAACGTTCCTTATACAAACTCCTTGGAATGAGCAGTGTGTTTTGCGGTTGGTGATTGTGATGTACTTCTTTTGAGGTTGGCCTTAAGAAATGGAAACTTTTGTCTTGCCTGTTCTTAAGTATTGAAAAATTACGCAATTTACCAACGTTGTTCTAAGTTGAAAAGTGTGGTGACAGAACCCTCACTATGAATTGCTGCACGTGATGTAAAGCTGGTGTAACAAGCCGTGGTGTTTGAGTTTGAGAAGCTGAGCTTAATCTTTGAGCTTCTCACCCTGCTGATCTGGCTTCATTCTAGTCATCATTTCCTCTTTGTAAACAGGAGACATTGCTTCCAGAAATGCCAGCCTGTGCAGCTAATAGGAGCAGTAAAGAGCGTCACTTCATGGCTGCGTTGCTTTTAGTTTCTAGTGTCCAGGTCTATGCTTTTCTGATGTGAACCAACTACTTGCAAGTTAGTAACAGCTTGCACTATGGTACTGCCCTTTTAGGTTTGGTAACAGCAAAGTGCTAGCTAAGATAGCATAGAGTTTGTGCTGAATTTTAGTATTATGTAGTCTTTGGGAAGTTTATGTATCCCAGTTTAGCACGTACAGTGGCCACAAACCAAAAATGTTTAGATTACTCAATACCTTTCGTTTCCTTTTTTCATTTCCCTATGTTTTGGAAAGCTTTAAACACTGAGGAATATAATGCTGTCCATGTCAAGCTGCACGCCTGCAGGCACATTTCATTTAATTGTCAGTCCTTCTGTATAACTGGAATAATCAAAGGAATTATTTTTACTTAACTCCTTCCTTGCTTTTTTATAGGATCACCAATTTTCTAATCCAAATACTCTCCTGTAAGAATGCTTCATTATAGACATGTACTTTTAGAGGATGTCCATTCATAGGCTTCTGTGGTGTGTTTAAAGAGGCTGCTGTTGAACTACCTCTCCTTCCAAACTCTGAATGATGGTGCATTTTAGCATCCACATTCATACATGGGTCATGCGTTCCTTAACCATCCCTGCTCAGCACATCGGGCATCTAAAGAGACCATTTAACCAAGCACCATCTCTTGCTGCTCACTCTCACTGTGTTTCAGCAGAGGATGACTGTTACCCTGTGCTAGAACACAGTGATTGACTTAAGCTATCTTCACTATATAACACTCGCTTATCCTTTCATTTTAGGGTTTTGGTGGTGGTGGCATAGCATTGGAGACAGAATGGCAGAGAACATGCAAACCAGTTTTGTATCAACTTGAAGAGTTGAACTCTTGAGTAAAGAATTATTATTGCTTGTAAATGAATCATCAAAAACATATATTGTGTTGATGATGTTCTCATATTGCTACTGCAATCAAATATATGCCATTTCCTCCCAGTGTTCTGCACCTGCTGCCTGCTTCAGTGTTCCTGAAAGCTTCTTTTTCTTTCTTTGCTTATTAACCCAGGAGAATTAGTGCAGTTCATGTTGTTTATGCTTGGTTCTGTTTTAGTCTTGGTGCTAATGCTTGGTGAGCTCAGCCAGGAGAAAAATGTAACCTTTATTGTAAAAGCTGACTTGTTGGAGCTCCTTAAAAATGGGTTTACGTTACCTCACTTTCTCCACAGTTGTGTTCTTTCATTCATTTTTATCCAATGTAATATGAACTTGAAAGGTTTGAAAACAGATCTTTTTCTCTTCTCTTCCTTTATGTCAAACACTCTCTTTGTGTCTCATGTTTTGTATAAGCTGTAGGGTTTCTAATGGAGAACTTTGTGGCTTGTCATAATTGAGAGTGCTAGACACTACTACGTTTTGAGTGTTAAAGAGTAGTAATAGTAAGATAAAACATACAAGCTCTTGTCCTCAGTGCCATAATGAAAGGGATGTGTTGTAGGTTTAAGTTTATACTGGGACCCCACTGCTTTTCTGTTTGATTTCTTAGCAGGTAGTGGAGGAGGAAGTTGTGTTTCAGAAGTTCATTTGGGCTTTGTGTTTTTTCTGTAGATGCTTACATCGCAGATCTGAAGCAGGTGATGGAAACGGCATCCAAACACATCAGAGGAGCAATGAAGGTGAGATCTCTGTGCTCTGAGAAGACAGTCTTTATTTTCTTGATCTGATAAATATGTCAGAGAACAGGAGTTCTAACTTATCTTGGCTGTGGATTTCTACCAGAAAGCCTGTGTGTGTATTGTTGAAGTAAGTTAATCTTCAGGTTTGGACTGCTGAAGTTCCATCTATAAAGCATTACATCTCACATGGTGGTGAGGAAGATAACCCTGTGGCTGTATGTGTTTTTTACAGAGATTTTAAATCCTGCAGCATCTGAAAACTAAAACATATTTTGAAGACCTGTACAACTTCATATAGCATGTGACATTTATTACTTCAGTACCAGTTTAGACATGAACTGTGGTGTTCCTGTGCTACTCAGCTTGGAGATGTGATGCAGGAACATTGAAACTTGGCATACTCCTTGCATGACTTCTTGAGCACAGACCCTTGTCACTCTTAGGCTGGTAGCTCTGAGTTGCCAACCTTCACCTGCCACCCGAAGGATCTTTTCTGCAGCCTCTGAAGCTTTTGTGCCTATCAAAATCTAATGATCCTACAAGGATGCTGGAGAGGGACTCTTCATCAAGGACTGTAGCGATAGGACAAGGGGTGATGGGTTCAAACTGAAACAGGGCAAGTTCAGGTTAGATCTAAGGCAGAAGTTCTTCACTGTGAGGGTGCTGAGGCGCTGGCACAGAGTGCCCAGAGAGGTGGTAAATGCTCTATCCCTGGCAGTTCAAGGCCATGTTGGACTGAGCCTGGGGTGACATGGTCTAGTGTGAAGTGTCCCTGCCCATGGCAGGGGGTTGGAACTGGATGATGTTAAGGTCCTTTCCCACCCTAACTGTTCTATGATTCTATGAACACATTTCATTCCCTGTAACCATTACTTTCCCCATGTAACGTGAGATACTTGGGTTTGTTTTTGCAGACTCTCCCAGGACTAATAGAAAGAGCAGAAGGTTTTTCCCAAGCGTTAACTTGGCAACCAGCCTTGGAACTCTGCAGGGTGCAGCAAGGAGTCTTTGCTTGCAAAGAAAAGGAGGAAACCAATGTCCAAAATCTCTTCTCACCAGGAGAGGTCACACCAACAGACACTGATACCAATAAACATGTTTTGCTTAAAAGAAGAAAAGCTGCAGATTCACCAGAAAGAAGACGCTACCCGCTTCGACGGAGGAAGATTGCTCTCAACACCTGAACTGCTCTTGTGCTATTTTCAGCTTGGAATCTCAGTTGTGCTCTTGTTCAGTGTGCTCAGGCTTTCTCTTAAAACTTCATCTCCCCTCTAATGCAGTGCTATACGTGGGAGCTTCCTCAGTTATTTAGCCTTTGATCCTTCTAAATACTTCTATTTTTACTGTCACACTGGGGGTATATGAAAGCCTGCACATACCAGCAGCATCCGATACCCAGCAAATGGATTTGCTGATGAACTCTCTTTGTTTTGCTCTTTTATTCCAGCATTTAGCTTGAGTCCTCCTGCTGTGCACATGCTTTATGTATGTGGGCATTCTTTTGGTAAACCACTAAGTGCTCATTTACATTAAGCATGTCTCTAAAGAGGTTGGAGACTGTGCAGCTGTCCTAATGCACTTTCATTTAGTACTGAGTTGGGTGGCTATTTTTTAAATGAGTAAATTAAAAAGAAATTCACTGGAGCAGATTGAAAACACCAGTTTTGATACGATATCACAGGTTTTAGAGAATCCACACACAAATGGGGCATTGGTCCCTGCTATTCCACCTTTCCTGAACTCAGGTCAGCTGGGTTTATTTATAGTCATGTTTGGTTAAACTTGGGGTTTTAGCAGTTGTACATACTTACTTGTAGTGTACTCTTCTGAACAGGGATTCAACCATCCACATCTTCCCGTCAGCTATGTCACTTCATGTAAGCCAAGTATGCAGCTGGGGGTTTCCTGGACAATAGATCTACGCATTACAGGATCTTGACTTGGGTCACGTATGTATTTGACTAAACTGTAAAGATCAGTATAGGCTACCAGTAAGTGATACTAAGTTGAGCTAGCTTGATTTATTTCTTTACACATTAGATTGCACAGTAGCACTAAATTGAGCATTGTGCCTTAACCGATCATAACTTTTCTGGTTTATGGTTGCATGTGCTTGTAGTAAATACTTGTGTCTAATACGTAATGTATGTCTTGCACAGTAAATGGAGGGGGCTTTTAGAAGCTTTATTAATGAAATGTCCTGGGGGTAGAAGATAAGCCCATCTTCATGTTTAAGAAGCTGGAAACGTTCAAGAAAACACATGACAGATTTTAGCATCATTTCTTTTGTAAAGGTGAGCACCTACATGAGACTTTGTATATTTAATCACCTGTAAATACTTGCTTCCCGTCGCTCTTGTATATTCCAGTGTGTGTTTTTATACCAAGTAAATTAAATCAATTAAGGAAGATCAAAGTTTCAGATAATGTTGTTAGTTCTAATCCTGGAGTAGATGGTGACTGAACAGTGAAGACTTCAGAAGGCATCTGTGTTAAATTTGGGCTCCAGTAACTGAAGTAGTTCCCTTTACCGCCTTTGAACTCACAACTGTTATTAATCTGAGGGCTACAAAGCAGCTAATGTAAGAGAGGACAGGATGTGAGAGGGACTGGAACTGAGAAGCTGCGGAACGTATGACTGGGACAGGTTTTCACACAGCGACTCGCTATTGTAGCAGCTTTGAGCACGTGTGAAAATCCCCCCCATGGCTTCTTCCCCAGGATCCACAGGTACTCTTTAATCTGAGTGTTCCAAGAGTTTGCATGGCTCCCACTGTAGCATTTGAACGTTTTCTGTGCTAATGGGAAGATTCCCTGCTATTCTTTGTGAATAATGATAGGCAAGTACAGCAATAGCTAGGAATAGGCATACCTCTTAGAAGAGGTCCCATCAAAAATGGATGAGGCAGGACAAACGCCTTCAGAAATAAGGAGGGAGAGCACCATGCATTAAGACTTAATAAGTGAATTCATGAACCCACCCCACAGTGTCTATTACTGTTAAGGATGCTTGGTCTGCATGGGATTTGAGGGACGTGGGGATGGATGCCCTGAGCTCATTCCACAGCCCTTGTTCCAACTGCAGCTGGGTGGAAACAGAAAATGGATGTGTCTGGAAACGCTGGCCGGAGGAATAGTGTGAAGAAGGTTAAAGAAAACAGGAATCCAAGTGCAGTGTATAAAGTATGAACTTAAAACCCTCTGATGGCTACTGCTGGCCAAGTGGTGAGGGAGGGTGCCTTTAAATGCAAGTTCCCTGGTGAGCTGAGCTTAAGCACTTGAATGTTCAGCTGGCTATTCGTTTCTATAGCAAGTGGTATCTGCAACTAGCTGTGCCTGGGAATCTGCTATTCCCACTGGCAGAAACACATGAAATACTCCAGGTTTTCCCATTCCATTTGTCCTTCAGTTAACTTTTCATAGAAATCAGCAGTGTTGTGCAAGACCAGGGGCTAATGAAGGCTTCCACTGAAATGTCACAACATCCAAACGCCTTATTTTTAGCTCGGGGCACAATTGGTGTTGCATCAAGAAATGTCTGGTAGTTTTTCTTTATATAGCCTTTGGGTTTTGTAAGACAGCTGAATGGTGGTGGGTGCTTGGGAAGGTTTGCACACCAAGGTTGAGTTTCTTGGCTGCTTGTGTCCTGTCAGTGATGCGCTTGTCGCTCATGGGGTGGAAAGTTGCACATTGGAGCAGTATCCTCATGCACTTCGGCTCTGTGTAGTTTCTGAGCACAGGGGATTGCAAACAGCACATGGGGAAGCTCCTCGTCCAGAAAGCTTCCCATGGACACTGACTGTCGGGAAGCTGTGGTGCTCTGCCCCGTGCTGTGCTCAGCAGCTCTCCTCTGCCTGTGTGTAGGCTGCTTCAGTGCTGACAAAAATCACTGATAACTGCCATTATAAAGTGTAAGCTCAGCTGACTGCACTGATCTCTGGGCTTGTTTTCCCTCCTGCATCGAGACAGCGCTGCTGTTGCTGCTGCGTTACCTGGAATTGCTGTGTAGGCATCTCTACAGATGTACCAGAGATAGCTTTAATACAGAGCAGAAACGTTCCCACAAGCAAATTCTGACTTTTAGTTTCCTTTGTCACTTTGAACAAGACCAGGCTGCATTTGGGCTCCAGGGACTGTCCCATATTTGTGGGACCCTGGAAACCTCTGTCCTCTATAGGTGCCAGGAGTTACTCAATGAAGCAGATGCTAAGTTCTTGGTAAGCTGCTCAGGACTTGGTGCTGCTGACAGCCTGCGGTCAGCATGGCTCCTGGAACAACATGAGAGCTCCATATGGGATCAGCTCAAAGTCCTGCTGTGGAAAGGGCTTTTTTTCCCCACAGATCACCCTGAAGGGCCTTTGAGGTATTTTGCCCATGTGGTTCCTGGATTTTATTGCAAGAGAGTATACCTGTTCCTCAAGTTTATGGAAATACCATCTTCTGGTCCTGTTTATTTCAACTGTGCTTAAGCTACAAGGAGCCCCACTGCTCGTTTCTTAAGCAACTGCTCAAACACTGCTTGTGCCCATATTTCTGCTCCTTTAACTGCATGGTGAGCAGTTAATGCAAGATTGGACTGTTTCAAAGGAGGGGTTGAGAGCAGTTCACCCTCTGATCCCTCACTGCCTTGGGCTGCCTTCCTGATGATGTTGGTTTGGATCCCATCAGCTGAACCCACACCTCCTGCCACCTCCATCACACCCCCTTGGTGAGCATTCCTCATCCGCACGCTGGGTGGTGGAGGAAGAGAGAAGCAAGACTGCTTTTATGGAATGCTTGAATGATGCTTGGGAGAGCCAGCACAACCTGGGAACATAGGTAAGGTCAGGGCTTCTCATTGAAGTGAGTCCCTGTGGCTGTGAGGCTGAGGAAGGCTCATGGGTCAGTGCTCTGGGGAGTTCTGGGTAGCAGGAGGATGGAGATGCCAGCTACTTTGAGGTGGAACAGCAGAGAGAGATGCTTGCCTCTGGGGAAGTCCTGCTCAGGTTTATCAGTGATGCTGACTGATGCTGCTGGAGCTCCACAAGAAACCTATGGCAGGGAGTCCTGGAGTCCCAGGCAGCACATCTCTCCCACCTTCGGCACGGAGTGTTAGCCGGATCTTCCCCAAAGAAGATTTATAACAGATACCGATATTTGCTGAGCTTGCAAACTTTGTAACCTCATATTCGTCGAAGCTGCATGACTCAAACTCCTGGGAAAACCAGAAGAAGAGAGAAGTGACCAATATAAGAAGATACCTGGGGCTTTATGACTGAGTGCCTTCCACTTACGGGGCACTTTGCCTTCCTCGCAGGGCTCTGTGTCTGCCCCTAAGAGCTGTGATATAGTTTAATGGTGGTCTTGGCAGTCCTGATGTAAAAGTTGGACTGGATGATCTTAAAGGTCTTTTCCAGTCTGGTTGATTCTATGATTCTATGAAAGCCGAGCACAGCCCAGAGTGTGCATTGGCTACCAGATACGAATAGTAGAGCAAGGATGTTGAAGTACCCGCTGCTGTGAACACCTCCCATTGCTTGGGAGCAGGGTGCCAGGATACCGGTTCACTTAAAACAGAAGGGAAGGGTTTGGAGGGATGAAGGAAACGTCGTAGTCGCACAGACAGATTTTGGTCTGCAGCAACGCCGTTTCCCGCCGCCCTCGCCCGGCTTCGCCTTTACAAGAAGCCAGTGGAGCTTCCTGATGGTTTAAAGGAACCGGGCGAGCAGCGAAAGTGAAAACCGCTCCATCCCAGCGCCGCTGCCGTGGAGCCTTGGCTGTCACCGCACGGAGCCCGCACCGCTCCGGGGGCCGATGGCGGAGCGCGGCGGGCCGGCCCGGCGGGAGGTGAGCGGGGAGGGGGGGGACGGGACAGGGCGGCAGAAGGGAAGCCGCGGGCGGCTGCAGTGAGGCGGGAGCGCGGCTCTGGCCGCGGGGGCCGGGGCAACCCGGGGGATTTTCAGGCAGCTCCTGCCGGGCTGCGCCGTGCCCCGGGGGTGCGGGGTTCCCCCCGGCTGCC
>JANHGB010020813.1:0-48127 GCA_026283785.1 Coracopsis vasa
GGGGTCGCCCTTCTCGCTGCCCGCCTGCAGCTCGCTCTCCACGGCGCTCAGCAAGTGATCCACGCGGTACTGCGGGGCCTTGCCCGCACCCTCCGTCCCCGGGGAGCTCATCCCGGCCCGCGCCCGCCCGCCCGGCGGGGCAGGCGCCCTGGCTGAACCCCGAGCAGCGGCGGCGGGGCCGGGGCTGACTCCACTTGACCTCCGCGGCCCCAGCGAGCGGGAGCGGGGAAGGGGCCGCTGTTATACCCCGTCATAAACACCCCCCCGGTGACATCACCGTGCCGGCGGGGGGGCCCCGCTGATTGGCGAACGGCCGCTTTGATCCCTTCGGCTGGCCTTTGCGATTGGCTGCCCGCGGCCATATCACAACGGTGCCCGGGGAAGCCTGTGATGTTAATTGCAGCCCGCTGGATTAAACGCGGCTATTTTATGTAAATCTGCCCCCAAATGTTTGCACCTCTATCAAAGCCGCCGGGGCCGGGGCTCCGGCAGCCGCGGAGGAAATGGCCCATCCCGGCAACAGCCCATAACCTGTGTGCGGCACCTCCCGCAGCATCCACAGCCGGGACCACCGGCGCCCGCCACAGCCAGCCCCGGGGTCTGGCTTCAGGGAGCCACTCGATCCGTGGGTTCAGATATGGGGGAGAAAATGGGAAGAGTCCTTCCCCTTCTCCCCCAAGCCTCTCACCCCTACACGCTCTCCCTTGTCACCAAGCTCCGGCGCTTCTGCTTAAACGAAGGTTGAAGTTAGCAATGGCAACCCCGGCTGGAAAAAGTAACCAAAAAGCTCTGCGGAGTGGGTGAACTGAGCCTGGCGCAGCGAGGGCACACATACACATACACACACGCCCCGCCACCCCGTCCCCAGCCTCCAGCCAGCACCGCAGACTGTTCTGTCTCCTACTGCAGGCAGTGCCTTCCCACCCGAGGAGGCTCGGCCACGGCTGCTGTGAGACCCCCCGCCTCAGTGAAACCACTCTGCTAAAAGTCAAACTGGCAGCTGAAGGCTCTGGTTCCTACAACAAGGAGATCCCCCCGCCGCGAGTTTCCGCGGCAGGAGTGGAGTCCGAGCGTCGCGGGTGGAACTTTTCAAGTTGTTTGGAGCGAAAACAGGCGGTGGGGCGCGGGAGAGGAGGGCTCACTTGGAACCCCCTCACCCGCCGGTGGTTTAATCGTTTGCATTCTCGGGGGCTGCGGCGGTCTGTGGTGTGAGGGAAACAGTTTATTACCTTGCCGTGAGAATCCCTGGATAGAGGGCGAGGGGGAGAGAGGTGACAATGAGCAGGAAATAGTTCAATGGGGTCTCTTTAAACAATAACAAGTTCTTTAAACGGGGCAAAGGAGAGGGGGAAAGAGGAGGCACGGTGTAAAAATAAGGGTTTCTTTCAAAATACGCATCTCCTCCAAACACCGCTCATCGTCGCTGCCGGGATTTGTAAGATTTTAGGAAAAGGTGCCCGGGGCTCGCTGGCAGCCTGGGTGGGGCCGAGAGGAGCTGGAGGTCGGGGCTGCCAGGGAAGGCGCGATGGAGGGGTCCCTGATGCAGGCGGCAGGCGATGGCTCAGTCCGGGTACCGGCTTCTTCTGCGGGCAGGCAACCCCCCGCGTGCACTCCTGCCTGTATCGGTGCCTGCATCCCTGCCTGCACCCTGCCTGCACCCCAGCCTTTCCACATCCCGCACACAGAGGAGCAGCAACCCAAGCGTGTCTGCCCTTCATCCAACTTCAAATAAACCCAACGCTTTCGCTCCTGATTTTGGTTTCTTCTTGTTGTAGCAGTTACGGGTCTATTTTCATTACACAGCACAGTCAGGCTTCTGTAGCATTAACTTGCTCCTCAGAGCTTT
Source organism: Coracopsis vasa (assembly GCA_026283785.1). Lineage (NCBI taxonomy): Eukaryota > Metazoa > Chordata > Aves > Psittaciformes > Psittacidae > Coracopsis > Coracopsis vasa. The sequence continues at coordinate 1,847 of JANHGB010020813.1, forward strand.
TTCTGTTTTTTGCCCTTCAATCTGACATGTCACATTCGGCACACCGGCTCTCAGCAACCACTTGTCCTGAAACACGCGAAAAGTTATTACCCCTTCAGGTTAATTCCTGCGATAAAGTTTCCTAAAGCTCTTTCTACCTGAGCACCTACCGCCTGCTTTTCGTCCTGTTTGGAGGGGGAAAGCAGCAGTTGCAAAGAAACTGCGGGCGAAGCTTACTGAGTTGGTCCATAGTCGCTGCTATACAGGGTTTGAGATGGTGTTTTCACTTGTCGGGTATTTATTTTACTCCAGGTGCTCCACTCCAACCAGGCTGTCTGTGCCTCGGCAGGTCGGCAGCAGCGCCTCACTTCGGGTGTACTCCCCGACGACGACACTACAGACATCTCAGTCCCGAAAAAGCCGGGCAGCAGGAACAGGTAACCCAAAAAAAGGGCCCGCAGGGACAGTCACCCTCTCGCTGCAAGTGAAGGAGGAGAAGGGACCGTTCCCCCTTGCAGAAGTCGCGTCCCGTTTACCGTCCGCGGCGTGTAGGGGGTGACTGGTGGTGATGGGTCCCATGTAAAGCAAACCCCAACCTCAGTTCTTCCTCAGGGCCACCTCATATGGCAGTGAACGTGTTTTAAGAGCCGAAAGCTGCGAGACCGGCCGGAATTGGAAGCGACGGGGCCGTTTAGGTGGAAAATGAACGGTTCGAAAACGAACAAATAAAATAGAGATTATCTGAATGTGTATTTAGGCGATTTGAGCTTTAAAAACACTCTTCCGGATGGATGCTTCGAGTAAGGGCTAATTCCATATATATGGGTATGTATATATATATATATATGCACACAAAGAACAGGAATATCTATGGTGTGCACAGAAAGAATGGGAAGCAACCACAACCCGTTCTGCAGCACTTATCTATATGGTTTTCCATTTTGCACTGATTCTTTAGGCAAAGGGAGGAGCGTTAAAGTCGAATATAATTTTACACATTTCACGTTTTACTTAATACTTAGGAACTGACCGCATCGCTCATCTCAGGCAGTGTATGCACTCAACTTTTATTAGTCTTCTGAAAAAGAAGTCTTTCCAGCTCTGCATTTTTTAATGACCATTAAAAAAGAAAAGAGAAGAAAAAGTTTCCCGAAGTTATAAATAATCTTTGGAACGGGGGAAAACAGCAGCAACAACAACAACTAGAGGTAAAGTTTTTCCTGGGCTTGGATTCCTGCTGTCTCTATTTTATTCCTTTCTCCCCCTTTCTGATCTTAATTGCACCTTGGTTCTCAGGAGAGGAGTCCCCACTCCTGCAGTCTTTTCACCGAGAGCTGCCGTGCATGACAGTTTACAGCCAAAAAACTTCCTCCTGCCGAACAGCTATAAAGTTTCCAGATTTATAGCAATACTTCTTGCACGGGGCGAGTAGTACCCTCCAGCTGTTACCCCGGGTTAATAAGACCTGGACATCATACTGCACCTTTTTCCCCGGATAGTGCAAATCTCCGGGCACCTTCCAGGTGGGAACCAGCCCGTGGCCGCTCCCGCAGCCCCCGGTACCGCCTGAGCCATGTGCAGCGTTAATCACGGCGGATAACGTGCGAAAATGAGGGCATGGCTAAGTATTGGAGGTAGCTGTTTAATTATCTTTCAACTTGCAGTTCGCGGGAGGGGGGACGGACGGGGACACAGGGGCAGTGAGGACCGCCCGTAGCGCAGGGCCAGCGCCCCGGGGAGCCGCGCCGGCACCCCCTCCACCCGGGGATGAAACCCACCGTTCGCAGGTCAAAACCTCCCACCCCTGAAGAAAAAACACCGACTTTCCCACGACGTTCCTTTTGTTTGGTTGTTTGGTTTCTTTTATTTCCTGCTTAAGAAAAATGAGTAAATATAATATAATATAATATATACGTTATATATGTCACAGAGATGTATATCTCCCTACTTATCATCTGCCTTTTCCTGGACACTGAGGAGGAATATCCTACTGATACTATGGTTGGGGCATTGATTGAGGATGCCAATGCTATTTTCATAAGAAGCTTCTGGATTTTGTTTCCATCTGGCATATTACTTTCCTTAGACAAGAGAAAACCTAAAGATTGTTCTGCGAGAGCTCTTTATAACAGCTCACCATTTTGTAACCCCAACATACTAACATATACCGACATAGGAAATGACAAGGTGAGAAAACATACAGTGGTTATATCCATTTTAAGTTCATATTTTGTGAGTGCTATGCCTCTGGAATAAGTATCTTTCAGGTTCCATCCTTGTAGTATTTAATAGGGCTGATTTTCTCCGAAGGTTTCAATGCATCCATGTTTTTGAAAAACATTTCCTTTTCAAGTAGTCTGGATGGAGCACAACATGTTGATTTTGATTTGTTTTGCTTTCCCCCTTTAGCATTTGAGGGGCAAGGCAAAGGCAGAGTGCCATCCTGCATTTTTTGAAGGTGGCAAAACTCCCGTTGACTTAGTCAGATCTTTGCTTGAGTACTGCTAAGTGCCCTCTCCATCTCAAATGCTCAGATCCTGAGGTTTCCCTCTTGAAAGTCAATGATCAAACTTCCAATGACTTCAGCGCCTGCTGCACTAGACAGCACCAACTGGGGAAAAACAACAAAATAAACTGAAGCGCCCATGAAAGCGCTGAAGGGAGAGTCTGGCTCAAAGATGGATGAAATCAGCAAACTTGGGAGCAGAGTATTTTTGATTCAAAGTCAAAATGTTGACCTAGAATCTCCTTTTCAATATCTTAATGGTATTGTTTAGGAGACTAGAGCTATTTAAACCAAGTTATCCTGAGTAAATTGGTGCGAACAAGTCAACGACACAAGAGCCATCCACCACTCTTAACAGTCCATTTCTTTGAAAACTGCAGAGACACAATGGACCACCGGGACTGCAAAGAGCAGTGGTAGAATAATAGATACTGTTTACTGCTTTATCCTGGCCTAAAGGATAATCTTAAAAAAACCCCAATCAAACAAAAACCAAAACAACAACAAAACAAAACAACAACAAAACAGAACCCACACACATGCCAAAGACATATTCTGCTTCAAACAGGGACCATAGGAGTCTGGTGACTGAAAGTACTTGCTTTGTCGTAAACATCCTAGCAGGAATCCTATTGAGAGATCATACCATAAACAATACCTTTTCCTATACTTCAACACACACAGTTCCCAAAGGGTGCAAACATAAATGTGACTTTTCTTGCTGATATACGTCTTCATTATAAAAGCTAATGTTGAAGTGTCAAGTACAAATATCCTCAGATTTTCTGACATTAATAACCAAAACAACATATCTTTGCTGGGAATATTAATCTTTGCCCTGAGCATTATCTCTCTTTATAGAAGTTGTGAATCAAACAACTCATATTCCTTTTGCAGTTCTTATGTCAACAAAAATTTGAAGTAGTTGGGAATCCATAGTTTCTCCTTTCCCTCTCCTTTGAACATTTCATGGAGGTTGATGTAAAGCTTAAGACAAACTGGGTGCTTCACAGCTACATAATAATAACACCTCTAGAAAAAAATAAGAAACAAAGTCCTAATTTGTAATTGAAGACTCTTTAAAAACAATTCAACTTCCTTTCCTATTTTTTTTCTCCTCCTTTAAAACTGTTTTAACACTTTTCTTCCTCCTCCTCTATAGGAAAGGTAAATATCCAGTGCTAATGGGTATTATTTAATATTTTATAAATAAGGGCAACATTTCAGTATTTGCCTGACAACTTGTGCCTGAATCTAGATTATCTCATATTTTGGAATTAATAATTGCCTTGAATGCAGCCTCAAAGCTTAAAGTCTCTTTTTGAACCTTTTGCTGCCAACATTATTTCCTGATTTCTTGCTCTAGGTAAGGTCCTCATCCATATGAAATAAAAGCACTTGGATAGCTTCAGCAATGAGAGATCACTGAAGGCCTCTCCTCAGCAAGGAAGTTATCTTATAAAAAGCTGTTTTCTTTACCTCATTTGAGCTAATCTCCACTAACTGCTACCAGCAGTTTTGTTGATGCTGTCTTCATCATCTTGATGCAGCTTGCTCAGAGGAAAGGACTGGAACTTAACTCAATCTAGATATTATTTATATTTTTATCGATATATAACTCACATGAAGCATACTTTTACATCAATGGAGATACTTTTTAGCCCCTTCCACTGTCTCCTCTCTTACACTGCTCTGAGCCCAATTAACCTCTTTTCTCCAAGCTGTATGGGACCTACCCAACCCTTCATTTTACCCAAACTTGCTTCCCCAGCAGGGACTTTTCCACATCTGATATACGTATTTTCATATTACTACTTTAAGAAAGTGAAAAAACTCACAAACTGATCAAGTCACCACCATATATTGTCGTGTTAATCTTTTTTTCTATTATATATACATTTATGTTGTGCACCATCCTGGACAGGTCTCCTCAGAGGAAAATAAGTGGTAGTAGGACCACAGAAATTTAAATCTGAACACGGAATAAATAAGCAGGGCAACATTCACTAGAAAATGACAACTGCAGAGAAAAGAGAAACTGCTGATGAAACAGCTTCTTAAAGAAATTCCTATTGGTCTTCTCAAGGAGACGATGGGAAACTAATGGCAGCTACCTGGACAGCAGCTTCTGGGATGTACAGACACACTTGTGGTCCTCTGTTTCGTGACCAAGAGTGTAAAATGTTCTGCAAACTTCGGCCTTTCTGTGTTAAACATACCCATCAAGCTCTGAAAAACACAAATGTTTCTAAATGTTTCCTATTTTGAATTCAGCAAAGGTTAACTGGGTCTTGGCCGCTTTTTCTGCCTTATACCAATTAAGGAGTTCAGTTGTGGGAAGATGGTTGAGGTAACATACAGCATGAGAGACAGGAAGCCAGGAGAGCTGTTTCTGCCTCACTGTCTCACTTTGGTCAAGTCTTCAGGATCTCCATGGCGGTAAGCTGCTCTACTTCATAGTGAAAATATTACATAGAAATTTTCATTCGTAATATCCCATCCTTATTTTCTTTGGAACCATTTGCAATGAAAGAAAATATCCAATAAGATAATAATACATAATGAAAAGTAATTACATGTCAAAACAAGTATTCACAATCTTTGTTCTCTGGTAATGCAAATCCAGTCTGATTGCCTGACAAGAGTGCACTTTTCTTGCTGGATGCTTTTTGAACACTTGCATGTCTACCAAACTGCTTGGTTTAGTCCCACTTAGTTCCTGTGTGCTGCAGACATTGGTTCACTTTGCACTAAAAAAACCCAAACCCAGTCTGCATAGTAAAATAGGGACATTTAAGCCCTACCTTTTTGTCTAGCAGCCCATGTGGTCAGTACCACATGCAGATACAAGAGATGATGAATGAGCAGAAAGGGATGAATGTGTGGAGACCACATTGTGTGACAACCACCAGGGCATGTGCTACATGAGGCAGTGCCAGGAATACCTAGGAGACACTGCAGACACCTGAGTCACTCCTTGAAATCCCTGCCTGTTAGATGCTTTCCAAGGGCCAGAAAGTATTTCTTGCCCTTGCTGAGAACTGTCAGCTGTGTGACCTAAGACTGGTGGTTCTGTAGTCTGATGTCCCTTCTAGCAGTGGTTAGTTGTTACATAGGAAGAAACAATCCTTCACCCCTGATTATGCAGATTATTTTGCAATGTTTCCAGTCAGAGGGATATTGCCTTTGTGCTTCTGTTGACTCACTTATTCCTCAAAGCATGAAACCATATAGCTTTGTTTCTTATAAGCCAATTTCAATGTTTTTTCTTATCCACCTTGCTTCCGACCTTCATGCTAATTAAAATTGCTTATTCCTATGAAACTACTTTTTATGTTTAGCTCAGAGCAGTAGAGGGTCACTGCACTCCTGGATTGTTCCTTGCAGGTTGGTAGGAAAAATGTATAGCTCCCTTACCTAGAAAATCTGTGCTATCTTTTCACATTAAACACCAGTGTGATTAACTAGTGATTTAGTGATTAATTAGTTCAATTAGTGATTAACTAGTTCAAAACACTCTACAGAAGAGTTGTCAACGTTGTGCACTAAAATTTCTTTCTGTCAATGCTCATTCCAGCAGCCTAACGTAAAATTCTCAGATAAGGCCAACTAAACAGCGGTGGATCTAACTAGGACAACTATTTCTTTTTACTTCCTTAGACCTCAGAAATCTTAATCTTTTCATCGTCTCATAACTGCTGTTGCCAATAAGATAATTGAAGAAGGTGAAACATTTATTTTAAAAATTAATGATAGAGCCACATGCTAATTTACCCAGATCTCTAAGACAGAATATGAATTCAGGTATACCCAGCTTTATTATTGTTAGGAATTTAGTTGTATAAAATCCTTCAGCAATAACATCTTGCCTCTCCTCAGTAAATACAAATCACAATTTGTGGTAGCCAGCTGGACAGTGTTGTTGCTGCACACTTGCACCAAATCTGTGTGCATAACTTCCGTGTGGGAACAGAAAAAGACATTGATCCAAATCATATCTATCTGCATTAGTACTTTTGATAGCTCCTAATTCAAGAGGTATTTTGTTATTTGTATTTAATGTTGTTCCACACTATACTATGGGAGTTTTCTCCCAGTGAGAACTGGAATCTTTTGACCCAATTGCAGTATTCCAGACATGAGTGAAAAATCAATAATTATTATGCAAGAATTACCAAGCATTTTAAATCTAAACTACATTTCTGTTCATTCAGAGATATTACGATATCTGAGATCTTCTCAAACCTAAAACTTGCTGATGTTGCCAACTGTGCTCATTTAAGCTGGCAGGTTACTTTCTGTCATAGATTTGCCACTTACATTCTTGTTAATGTAATACATTAGTAATCTTGCAGGCACATTGCAAGCATTTCTTTGCCTTCTTCAGCTTATTTTAAAAAGGTTGTTAGTCTTCAGTTAAATTAAACCAAATCTTAACAAGGCAATAGTTATCACAGTTTTATACTAGTAAAAAACCCACAAACATCACCAATTGAAGCCTTCTCCAATTCCGTCCATTAGACAGACTGGTATTTGTGTTTAACACTAGCTTTACAAAAATTTCCTTTAAGAAACCAGACGGCAAATTTCAGTATTGTCCAAGTCTGTAATTTAAAGTGCATTTCACTTTCAGAATCTTGTGGCGGATGCCATGTATGCCCAGGAATTCACTCCTGATTCTGTTTGTCTAGATGTCAAGGACAGGGTCAATCTAAGCAGTAGAAAAAAACCTGCTTTACTTTCAAGGCATGTTTCCTGAGGAAAAAAGCCCTTTACTTCAATCCCCAACACATTGTCAGCTTTGATAAAACCAGGATTTAATTCAAGACTTCATCTTCAGCAGATGTCTTGTCTCACACATTTAGTTGTGTACACTTACAGTAAACATGTTTCTATTCCAACAGCAACTGCTATGATGCACTGAAAACTTTTCTCCCCATTTTACATCTAGAAACACAAGATTAGAGTGTGCAAAACCAGAACAGTAGTTCTTAGAATTTTTGTCTCTGAGCAACAACTGGAAGCCGAAAAGTCTTGTATTTACAAGACTGGGTCATGACTTGTGTCTCTATTTTATTTTGTGGGGGTTGTGTTTGTTTCATTTGGGGTTTTTTGTTTGTTTGGTTGAGTTTTTTAATTTTTCAGATTTGCATCATGAGTAACAGTGAAAAAGAGGTGTAATGTGAGAGAGTGTACACATTACAAATCTTCCTTCCAGAAAAGAAAGGATAGGAATTAACCAAGTCTCCAAAATTTCTTACTTTCTTTGGTCCTGACTGTTCTTTAAAAGTCTTTGTGTTTCCACAAGGAGGTTTTGGCAAGCGTTTCATTTGGGAAGGGGGGGAGGAGAAGGAAAATCAGTGGGAGGAACCTAAAAATCTCCACCTTTTGGCTGTCTCAAGTACTTGTCTGCCTGGAAGCTCAATATGATGCAATTAATGAACAGCAGTCCTCCACCTTCAGTGCTTCCTCCCTTTTTCGAGACAGATGTGCTGACAGCATGGCACCTTCTTTAAAGGAACTCAGTTTTATGGAAGCTGATCTCAGTAAGGCATGAGTGGCTACAAGCTTTTGGCTGCCCCATGTATTTTCAAGAAAAATCATAGTGTTTCATGGCAAATACCCAGAGACAATATCAGAGATGAAAACCAATTCTATGCAGGGTTCAGCAAATGCCTCCTTTAATCTGGATTCCTTTCAAATAGCCAGGCACGCTAAAGTTTCCTTTCCTTGTCTTGAAAAACACTCTTATGGAAAAATGCATCTCACTTGCAAGCTATCTTTTTTCTCATACACTGCATACATTTTACTCTGCTTAGCTTTCCTCCTATTCCTCCTAGACATATCTTCATATGCAACATCAAAACAGTTCTTTCATTCTGTGCTTTTACATCTCACAAGCTTTACAACACCACCCTCTCCTCACTTATATCCAAACTCAAGAAACAAACCAACTCAAAACTCAACCTATCAGGGTGCCTAAAGTTAGATAACTTAATAAGTTACCTGCTAATCAGTGGTGCTAAACACTTACAATTCCTACCAAAGTCAAGAACTTTAGAAAACTGGGATAATTCAGCCCCTACAACCTCCATCTCCTCCCCAGCTCCAGACACAGAGAGGCATTCACAGTCTCAGCTTTACTCACCAAACTAACTGCATGAGGCTTAACCAAACTGGATAAAGCAATTGCAGAAATTAAGTTACCAGATTGGATTCACATGCCTAAATTTAGCCACATAAGTTTGATAAATTTTTTTGGATTAAACATTAAGAAAAAGAAAACAAGACAGAAGAAAACAACTCGATAGATACAGAATCCCAGACTTTCTTCCAAAAGGAAGCACAGCTCCAGGAAGCCTTATGGATATCAACCAGCTGTCATGAGAAATGGAAGTATGGTGTAACAGCCTTCTCCAGACTTCATGCTTCAAGGTGCCCTGCAAAAGCCACATGAAGGATGCATAGAGAATAAAATCTTTCCCTTTAGTCTTTCCTCAAAACTTTAGCAAAACCTAATTTCTCTAATATTGCAGATGTTCTAACTCAGAGAAAGATCAGAGGAAAATAGTAGTCCCAGCACATTAGAAGTATTCGTGAAGATGACAGTTTTTGGTCTGTCTCTGTAAAAATATGGGTTCAGCTTCAACCATAATCCAAAACAAGATCCACATTTTAAAAATATTTTTTTAAATAAACACAATTTCTATGAATTGTCTCAGAGTTAACAAAGCAAGATTAGTTTTGCACAAAGTATTTATAAAGAAATAGTAGTATTGAACTATGAAAAGTGAAGTTTCAACAGCTTTAGACCAACTAATATGTATTTAAACAGAAATATTGAACAGTAACTGAACAGCAAGAGTAACGGGTAGGAGGGTGTTTTCAATGGATATATCTGAGATGTCTCAATTGAGAAACTTTGATGCTAAATCCCAAGTATTTCTAGTTATTTTTACTTCAATGTTTTGTTACTAGGTTTCCAAGTAGAAATCCTGAAGTAGATGCAAAGGCACTATCTTACCTTCCACTTGTAGTTGAAGAGCTTTGTGCACAGCTCCAGAGGAACTCCTGTTGCTTAAAGTCCTGGTGAGAATCTCCTTCAAGAGAACAAACCCGTAGAACGGAAAGGCATTGTCTATTTCATGTTTGCTTTCTTCATTCTACTCTAATTAACAGCTCTAGAAGACTTTGTAGGAAAAGCAGATTGTTTTTACAGGTTGCTGGAACTTGAACTTTTCATGGAGAGCCGGATGCAAATCTTGCATTAAAAGGCAGTCAGCAGAAATACGCTATTTTGGAAAGGGATGCTGACTTATCAACACACTTTAAAATACACTAATTACATTGAACATTTCTACTGTGTTTTCCCATCAACTGGCCAGAAAGAGGGAAGGAAAAAAACCAGACAATACTATTTTGGGAATGCTTTCACACTAAAGGAGTGTGAGAGTAGATTGCTTAAGAGTTTTGTCTCAAGAATAGTTACTGTCATTTCAAAGTATTTCTCCTGCTGAAGGTGTCTGGGTTAAATAATATAGTCTTTGCTATACATTTTAAAGAATAAATCCAAAATATTTATTTTTTGTTTTAGCTGTCTTTATCTAAGACTTCAGGTTTATATCACCATCACTTGCAGTGGAACTTCTATGGTACTCATCATTTCTAAGCAATTTCCGCAGAAGCATAATACAGGTTTATGAGACAAATATGGATACATCAATGTACTATGTCATGGTTTGCACTGCTGTATTACATTTCTTACTTTCCATCTTTGACTACTAATCATTGGCTTGCAGTTGGTAAATATCTATTCCTGTGCATTTCAGAATAGTGCAGTAATCTGTGAGGAAGTTTTTATATATCCTACTTGATTTTTTTACCTGTTTATTCTTGTGAGTCACATCTTTTTATTTGCAGTTACACCTTGGACTGAATCAAATTTGGAGTAGCAAGGCTTGCTGCCTGGCAGACCTTCTTGAAGTCAAGTATGATGGTGTGTAGAAGCTGAAATTATGCTTGCATGAGTTCAGAAATTAGTCTTACATTCATGAGGAGAGCTTTGGATTCAGTAACATTATTAATTACATGCAACAATTGCAACCCTAAGAGTAGGCAGCAACAAGGTTTAGAAATCCTTCTGCAAAGAATCAAATCATATATATGCCAGATAAGTATTGTGTGTATATATTAAAGAACTCTACAAAAGATACATACATATAGAATGATATCTTACATATAGTGAACTATAACTCCTTAGTTAGCACAGTTGCTCTGGTTTACGCTTGTTGCAGTACAGCAAATCAACCTGTCGTTTTGCAAGTAGACTGGCATTAACAATTAACTCAGATTTTCCCAGTTCTTAAGCATGGAAGCACACAGCAGTATCTTACAAACTATGCTATCGACCAATATACTCGACACCTAAATAGTGTAACATACCATCATGAGTAGGTGACACTACAAGCCCTTTCAGGGGAAGATTCTCAACTTGTGGTCATGAAGGTAAGTGGACTGTTGTTATACTTGCCTCTTTAGGGAAGGTTCATTAAAAATGAATAAAATTTGAGTGTTCCCCAAAAGTTTAGCTAACAAAGTCTACTGTTGCCCTTTGTTTTTTAAATGTTCTTTTTTAAAATGCCAACAACAGCCATTAGTAAAGTCTATCAAGCATTTATCTCCAGAAGCTCTCTATGAAACAGTAGCATCTAGTAATAAGGTAAATTGAACATATATATACACACATACACGTTCAGAAATAGTGGGACTATAAGTGAAACTGTGCTGGATGACTGCAGCAAGGATCCTTTCTGGTCAGCAGCACTGTGTTAGATTGTGTATAACAAGGTGTCACAGAATTTCCAGTTACTTAAGCATCTCAGAGGAAGAATGCTAAGATTCAAATATCCAAGCTTTGAAGACTGCAGTGGTAATGGCAAAGCAGGAACTGACTTGAGAGTAGATACAACCTATGAGAGTCATAAGAATTACAAGATTTCAAAAATCACCCCCAAATTTGTGCAGCTTGTTTTCCTTCTGGTGCTTCGTAGAGGTTGGCAATTTCTTTTGTGTTTGGTTTTGGAACATGGTTTGAAACAATGATTTGGGTTTGGCACTTACTGATATACCAGCATAAGTTGATAGAAACATCACAACCTTTTGAAGACAGGACTGCTCCTTGAGGTATTTTCTTGGCCTTTACACTACCTTTAATTATGTGCAGATAATAAAAATATGCCTTTATTTGACTCTATTAAAACTACCATTGACAGTCCAACAAAATCTTTTTACACCTGAGCAGCTGCTTAGCAGGAAAGCATCCCAGCAATGAAATCCCAGTAATACAAAACTCCTAAACCTTTCTCTAGCCCTTTGCTTGGGGATGTTCTCCCTGAAGTCCCTCAGTTCTTTCCCAAATTTCTAATTATGTGTTTCTTTTCTACTATACTAAAACAACTGCAAGACTTGGAGCAGCCTAGATCTGAGGAAGGGGGTTCCAGTACCTCACAAAGAAATCTGCTCAGCAATTTAATTTCTGTCTTTTATGCAGGAAGGAAGCCCCTTTTGGGAAGCAGACCAAATCACAGTTCAGCTGTAGTAAGTGATTTTAGGTTGCTCCTATAATAAAAACTCTTAAGGTCCTATTGCAGCCTAATGGGGCTGCTGGTGTGCATTCACACAGTCCTACTGAAATGCCCTCCTCATTAAATGAGTTATTCAGAAACCAAAGTCTACAGTGACTTTGGTTTCTGAATAACTTTAGATACAATGCCAGGGTCAAAATGTAGCTCCTGAAAGCCTCAGGACAGCAGAGTAACTGGTGATCACTATGATTTGCATAAGGGGAATCAGAAGATGAAGATCTGGTTATCTAGTCATGTTTCTTCGCAATGCAAGGTTGTCTCCTGTTACATTGGTATAATGTAAATTGCTAGGGAATTGCCAGCAAGGATGACAGCTTTTTGTCACAGTTGTGATTAAGAGACTGAATCCTTAGGGCCCCTTTAAATTGCCTTTCCTTTTGTCCTAATTCAAGTAGAATTTCATTGTTTTCAATGTGTGGGAGGAGGATTCAGGTGGAAACACTAGCAAATTTCTGTCCCAGAGAGGTATGCAAACAAACAGAAGTGAACTTCTAGAGAAATTATTTTACTGCCTATTAGTGTCTGCCAGTTTTCATAGGTTCATCAGGATGCATGAGAATTCCCCTATAAAGTAATTTATGTGCTGTGCTGTAGAGCAACACTTGACTCTTTTGATCTTTGATATTAGGGATAATGAATTTGTAGGCACCTTCGGCTTCCTCAGCATTGTCATGCAACCTAAGCTGACTACTAGACTGGTCTGACTGCTGTTTATTCCATTTACCCAGTGGTAAGTAACACACTATGATTCTCTCAAGCATAAAATGGAAGCAGGCAGGATTTTAAAAACTGTTAGAAGAACCTGATTAAAAAGCAAAGGTGCTTCACTGCAATTGTATCTTTCTTAAATAAGGTGAATAGATGAGACATCACTTTCTAAACATCTTTTTTTGGTTGCTTAAACTAGTTTTGGCAGTTATTCTTGTAATTCTCATATGGTGGTGATGAAAGTTGGCTTTTATGGTTTCACTGAAAAATTTGGGATATGACTTTCCAAAGCTAGGAAAATGATTGTTGTGCTTTCTCTCCCTCTTTAAAGAGACTGTTCTTCTCTTTCCCAGATCACCACCACACTAGGAGGTTAATACTATGCACCTGAGGCCTTTCTGTAGTCTAGTACAGAAAGCTACTTCCTTGCTAAACATCCTTACATGGATTTGAAAATATTTCTATGTGTAAAAGCTTTCCAAAACCTTTAAGACACAAATTCAGCCTAAATTTTCTGTTCAGCTAAATTTTTCTTCACTTCCCTTCACAGGTATAAATGTGCTTCTAACAATGTTGTTAAACATGTTAAGAAGGAAAGTTCTCAATTCTATATAAATGACTTAGACAGCAACCTGTCGTAACTGCATGCAAGTTGCATGCAGTCTTTCTTGGTACTTGTATATCTTCTTCTGAAGGAAAACACTGCTATGTTTAAGATAGCATTTTCTTGAGACATATGGTGGTTCCTTCTTTTCTCTGATATATTTTTGTCTATTGTCAATGGGACTTCAAATGTTCCAGGCTTCCCTCCTGAGAAAAAGAACAGAATAAATAAAAAGAGAGAGAGAGCTGGGCTCCTGCTGCACATCTCCAGAGCCTGTGGGAACAAAGAGCCAGAAGTGCTGGGAGGAAGGATGAAAAACCAGTGGGAACGGGCAGGAGACAGGCAAGGCGGTGGGGGAAGGGGCCATGGGGCAGTGGGGGGAATGGGAATAGAAAGAAGCCAGATCTGATGAGCCAAGGAGAAACCTGGTAGGAGAAACTTCTTTGTTTGGAGGAGAGAACAAAGGGAAAGGAGAGATGATGGAAGAAGCATAGCTGTCAGGTCAGAAGAAATTCATTATTCTGATCCACTCTCGGTCTGCACCCATGAAGGGGCTGATGTAAACACAGAGGGAACCGATTAGCATGTGCAAGAAAACATGCTGCTTTTGCTCTGGTTGTGACAATTGACTCTTGTTTTTTCTTTTCTTTTTTTATCATCTCTTTTTTTGGCACTTAATTCACTTTGGCCAGAAACAGCTAGACATGAAAATGTAAAGCTGAAAATCTAATATGGCAAGGCTACAGATACCGACTTCACTGATCTTGACACATAGATCTAAACATACATATTTTCAGCAGCTCAGAAGTACTGGTTTCTGTTAGATGGGGCTGACTGCTGCAAAGAAAACCAACCTGACGCACGCTGATCTGCATCCTCTCTAAATCTAATCCTCAAATTTTTGATGTATCCTGCTCCGCTTCTCCTGGGGTATGAGAAATTTAGCAGAAAGAAATTGGTATCAATGCAAAAGTTTTGGTACTGTTTGTGTATGTAACTGCTTTAGTTTAAGTTAAAAATTCCTGGTGGAAACCATTTATTTGTGTAAAGCAGAAATACCAAATCTCCATGAGGAATCAATATATATCTCCAGTTATCAAGCAGACCATGTAAAACATCAAAACTGAAGCAATACTTACCTTTTCTAAGTTAACTAATATCAGTGCTTTACTGCAGGACTGGATGTTTTTTCCTCCTAGTGGTATTACAGCAGAGTAGTCAGCATTTCAATGTAATCTGCACTACAATGCCCTATGTTAATGCAGACAGATACTTCAAAAACAGAACAACATGTTAATGGTCCCTCCCATATAACTCTTGGGCCTAACAATTAGTAGCCACTTTTATTAGCAGTTAAGTGCAGAAATATACCATTTAAAATCTTACAACCTTTGTTCTGGGTTTTAGGTGACTTCAACAAAATGTGTCTTTACTAATGCCCTTTGTAAGCTTGCATGTCTGTTGTAATAGTATTTTTATCCCCTGGCTGTTGCCTGGATTACAAGGCAAAACCAGGACACCTTGTTTTGTTAAAACTGTTGGTTTCCTCTTTACATTTATTTTAAGATATGAGCAAAAGCTGAGAAACTTTATTTACTGGTTACGGACGATTTCTTCCCCTCCCCCAGTTCTTTATCTGCTGTACTTGAAACCCTGAAATTAGTAGTTGAAATGAAACTATTTATCTTGGTGTGAATGGGGTTACACTCTGAATTTTCAGTTATGAATTTGAGTTAAACATCAATTTATTGATACCTGGACAAAAGAATGTCTCAAAAGAGAGCACTACCAACTTCAAGAAGATTCTTCCTGTGAACATGAATTGTTTATCAGAATAGCCATGCTCTTGCAAAGTGGGCTGGCCAGTCCTGATTTTGTTGGTTTGTAAAGCATTATCACTGGCTTCACCTTTCATACGTTTACCATTTCAGTTGCTCCTGTTTCATGACATGTTGGTTGTGTTCCGTGCAAGATATATAAAACCAGAAGCCATTTCTGGAAGAAATTAACTTGTTCCCTAGACCTCGTTTTCTGCAATGAATTTACACTGCCCTTACATATACATCACTGGTCCTGCTACTAACTGTGGTGTTCAAGTCTTAAAACCAATCTTTTCTGCATGGTTGCAATGTGATAAATATCCTCAAAAGACTTGCTTACTTAGCAGTGGCCACTAATACACGATCTTGTGATGCGGCTTTTCTTCCAACAGTTGAGGAGATTTGCTGGCACTTTGACTTCATCCATGTTCAAACGAACTGAGAGTTGGCCAGTCAGTTCTCAAGGACCTGGAAGGCAGCTTATGTGCCTGGCTAAATTTGCCTTGCAATTTCCAGCCATGACAGGAAAACCAATTTGCCCATCCATTTCATTTTCTAAAGAGTGATGGCACAAATTTTTACATATATGAAAATTTGAGGGTTTTATCTACACACAACTCTCTGGGGTTTCCTTCTCCATCATGATTAATGTTTTCCTTTTGTTGAAACTCCTAGTTCTCAGTGAATATTTCTGTTTAATATTCTATCTATTCTGTCAATCTATCTAGTGAATATTTAAAACAGATAGTGGTCCACCTAGGAGAGGTTTTTTCTCCTCCACTGACCTTTTTCGATTCTTTAAAGTGTCCTTATCTCTCCCATTGCAAGAGCTATGATCTCTCATACAGCCAAGTGTCTTGTCTCTGCTACAAGACTCTGTGGTCTGTTTAGTTCTCTAAGCAGTTACTGAGAGAGTGCAAGGCAGCTCACTCCTATGTGAGGTATAATGTCTTTTATAAAATGAAACTGAAAACCTTTTTCTTCAACATAACAAGAATATGAACAGACTTCTGAATATGCTTATTATACTGTTTCCTGGGAAACTTCATTTATTGATTTATATTCAGGCTTGTTGCTTGTACATATTGGTACATGGAAGGTCTTACACTGGAAAACTTTATCTTCCAACTTAGCCGTAGGACAAACTTAAGAAAATAGCTGACATTCTGATTTTCAGTTCTGTGAGTGTAGTAGCTCAAATGGAGAAATTCAGGTTTCATGATACCAGCTGAAGCTTTCAGTTACAGTAATACCAACCATTCTGAAAAATTACTTTGCAGATTTCTTACAGAACAGGAAGATAAAAGAACAGCAAAAATTCTTATCTTCATGCAGGGCTAGGATGATTATTTATACCAAGACTTCCAAGTATTTATAGATAACCTGTACCTGACGTAGCTTTTTGAGACATTATATAAAGGCAGTTTCTAGCTTCTACATTTTAGTAATTCTTTTCCAGTTTAGATTTCTTCTTTATCTGCATAATTATTCCAGTGAGTAAGCTTAACTTAGCTTCCTAAAGTTAAAAACCAAACAAAGGTTCACTACTGTGCTGCAGAATTAAGCCATTTACATTAATAGTACTGGTCCTCAACAAAAGGTTTATCATCACTGTAGTTATATTAGTTTCTTCAAAAATAATTTAGTACTTTGCTACTTATTTAAGAGGGGAGAAAAATGCAATATTTGCAGAAGTAAACATTTTCACAAAACATGTATAATATGGGCTGGAAAAATAGATACAAAAAAAAAAAGAAAAAGAGAAAACTGTTTTTAAGTCAAATCTGAGTCCTAATACTATGATTTAGTCTAAATGTTTGGAGCCTGCCTGCCTTCGAGCCAAACTCCATGTAACAATGGGGGTTTATTTCCACTGGGGCTCCCTTGACTGGACAGCATATTGTATATTTGTGTATGATGCAATGAGGTCTCTCCCCTGAAAACACTCTGGAGGTTTCATTAGTGATGGTAGCACAGGAGGCTGATTTGCTGTGGTAATCTGGCAGAGGTAGCCTGTGCTTGTCTTTGCATGTGAGTTACAGGCTCCATGAATCGACAGAACATAATAAGAATACAGGTTAACACTGAGTTGACCCAGAGTTACTTGGTGTCATTGCAACAAACTAAAATAACATAATCCACAATCTGAACCTAGAACATCAGTGTTTTAGTTGAGGGAGTTTCTTGGGTTTTCAAGTCAAACTGCAGCTTTCTTATTGCTGGACTGAATCATGAGATTTCTCTTTTGGGGGAAACAGAACATCAAAATATTTTACTTATTTTTTGCTTGGAGAAAAGAAAATGTTTCAAATTTCATACATTCTCATTTTTCATCAGATCTCATTCTAAAACCTTTACTTTTAAAGTTCATAATACTACCTTTTAGGGGAAAAGCATTAATACCATGCCTATACACAGGGAGTAGAGTTGGAGTTTGTGTATTTCTGCGTTCCGACTTGAGTGATCTCTCTTAAATTGATCAGAAATTGGACAAAGCCTCCAAGTTTTGTACAGAAGAGTTATGGAACTGAACATGATGATGTAGAATAAATGAAGACCAACATACCAGCAAAGAGCCACGTCTAGAAGAGTCAAAGGCACAAGGTTTGTTTCTTGTGGGGCTAAAGCACTGTCACTGGATTTCTGGTGCTCTGGACTGTAAGTTACATCAAAAACTCCTCTGAAAAGGTTTGCTATAAGCATTTAATTTAATAGACCTAATTTAAATGTCTACAGCATAGTGCTATTTTTGCAAAATAATGAGATACAAATTTTCTATTACAGTAAATTCTTTTTTTATCTCCATTTATTTAGAGCATCTCTTCACTATAATAAAACTTCTTTGCCTCAACTGAAGATAAACTGTCAGTAAAATGTTACTGCAGAACACCTAAACAAATTTATTTAAAAAGGAGCTGTGAAACTTGTTTTACATACATTTTTGCATGCAAGGAAACTCAAAATTAGTTCCTTTTAAGGGTATCAAAGTTGGCACAAGTGGCAGAAATCCCTGGAAGGTAAATATGTGCCTTGCTTCATTTGAAGAAATCTGGCTTCAAAATGACGAAGTTATAGACTTTTGAAAACATGCATCCTGGTTTGCACAGCAGGTTTTTCTTAACATCAGAAGCAAACACCAGGATGTGATGTTCTGAATATTCACTTTCAGTATATTTGAAAGCTCACACCTACTTGTATTTGAATGTGTGATTACTTTAAGAACTGCATTGTTCTGAATCACAGTTACAAAAGGAAAAAGGCGTTGGAGACCTTATTGTTTATTATAGATCAGGTTTCTGCTTTCAGCCAGAAATGAAAGAATACGGGCACTTTACTCACAGGAACTAATATTATTCTTGTCAAAATAAACTTTAGATAGGGTTTCCTGCAAGAATGGCTGCAATCTAGGAAATATGCTGATTAAAATCATCATGTGGAGAAAACATACTCACATTTCTGTGACTTTGTTATCTTAATTTCTCAATTCATTGAAAACTTTACATATCTCTTGCAGTGCTTTCCCTGCTGCTTCTTTCTGGCCGAAACTGGAAATACGTTTTCCTCCATCACTTTCTCCGCGGCATTTGGTGATTTATGTTTTCTTGGAAGTAAATGATTCAGCTTGGGATAGAAGAAACACAAAACTGGTTTGAGTAATGAAAAGAAACTCTGAACCCTCAGAGAATACTGCCGAGCTAAAATATGGTAACAATAACATGCTCAGAACTGAAAGTGTCTTTACCACAGGAGCTGGATGTCATCTGTTAGTTACTAGAAATATTCACCAGCTTCAAGCCTCGATAATAGTTTTAGATGGAATTTTAGAATGAGTAAGAAAGTATATTTCTGTCAGTTAGCATGATGAGTGAGATTCATGGCTAACTCAGAACAGTGTTTAAATGTGTTGTTCTTTTTTTTCTTAAGAAGAGCCATACGTCCCTGTATTCAATAAGAACTTCCCACAATCTGAGACTACCATAACCCACTCATGGGTTTTGCTTGTTTTGCAACTTTTCTGTAAAATATTAGTAAAACAAGAGAAACATTTATTTATTTATTTTATTACTTGAAATAATGATTCTTATTTTAGACAATATAATATTTGCTCATATATATAAACCAAATCAGAAATCTACTTAGAACAAAATGGGTCTTTACTCTCAGATTTTCCCTTTGGCTATCTTATTAGTAGCAAATATCCAGCATTCTCTTTTCTGGTGTACCATAAAAATATGAGTTTAGTCCTGATCCTGGTTATTCTACAGTTGCGGACTCGTATATGCAAACTGGTGCTCTGTTAGGAACCTAAGCCTTACTTTTAGTTTGTTATTTTTCAAAAGCAAGTAGCTCCCCCAGCTTATTTTCTGCTACCTAAGATCCTATCATTTGTTTGAAAGGCTTGTCAGTAAATACTGGTTATCATCTACTGATATTAAACCCCAATTTTAAAGTCTTGAAGATCTAAAAAAATAAAATTAATCTGATTTTTTTGTTCTTTCTGGTTAGTTCTTGAGAATACAACTTTCTAACCTTTACAGTAACAAAACCATGAAATTTACATCCAGAACTACTTACAATTTATTATTTTCTTCTTGCAGGTGATTTCTTTGAATTTCTTTCAATTAAAACTCATGGAGAACAGGAGAGGTTGCAAACAGGAGGTGTGAACTCCTGCCCCTCCACTCTTCTGGCAGGTTTACCACCAGCTCTGGCAAAGTGCAATTTCTCAAAATAATCTTTAAAATAAAAACTTTACTTAATTTTAGAACAAGAAGTTACAATCACTGGAGAGCAGTTACCCTACAGCCACTGTCTGCCCATAAAGTACCACTCAGTATTACCAGATTCCTGCTACCTTGGTCCTGAACTCAGCCTTACATTAGTTATACAAAACTGCATAGTGGTTTCAAAGGTTCCTATGTGCAAACCCCATGCCTCTGGTACCTACCACCCATCTGTCTGCTACAAGCTTTCACTACAAAGCAACTAATTTTAGTTTAGACCCACTACCCCCACAGCGATACTCTAGAAAGGTGCTTTAGTCCTTACTTTGCCTTGCAAGATTTACATTAAAAAAAGCAATGCAGAGAAGCAATCTGTGATAATTTGGTCACTAACTAGATTGTGGACACTGTATGCATTTTCAAGAGCTGGAAACTGGTTGTTCTGCTCCAGCCTCCTGCTCCAAGTAGCACCAAAGAGGGAAACATATTTTGAGGAAAGCAATAATCAGTATCTGAATAAATAGCAGATATTATCATTACTGCCAAATCACTGTCCTTTATGCATTACAGCATGCCTGGGATCTAAATGTGGAGCTACCCTGAAAATCTGTGCCCCTGCATACCTGGCCTGTGATGGTTCTCCCTCAATGGTACAAAAGGTCTGCTGCTTTTCTGGAGGAATGAGAGTCTTCTGTCATAAAAACAACTGCTTCATCAGAGCCCAATTATGGAAACAGGTTTTCTTGCACAGAAGAGAATACATGGATTAGGTGTAAATTTTAAATAACTTAGCTTCCTATTTAAAATGGAGCAATACTGTGAATCTGTCCTTGACAAAAACATTAATAAGCATGAGGAACTATCAAAACACTATAGCTGCTCACCATCTTCAGGAGGCATTATTACAGTCAGGAAAGCCATTTGTATTCCTAAGTGTTTCTGAAAAGCTCGGTCAAGACGTTTGCAATGAGATCTTTCAGCTTCCTAAACAAGTTTGGGGTCCCATAAAGAGAGAACTTTTTAACAACAAAAAATTCAAGTTGCCACTCTGATCCTCCAGTTCACATGCCTAGATCAAGATGCATTACGTGGCTATTTTATTGCTCTGGTAGTTGAAAAAAGACTTTGAAATGGGAATACAGTGATCTGGTTTTAACACAACTGGGATTTTCTTTAAGTGTTGATCTGGTTCTCTGTCTCTAAGGCCTGTTGGTCCAACAGAAATGTATTAATTCATGAAACACAGCAAATTTATAACCTTGGCTTGGTGAAATTTGGTGCTACATGTGGGGAAATAAATCTGAAGTTTAATCAGCTTTTCAGGTACCTAACTGGCTGGTCTCTTAATGTTTTTGAGCACATGGTTAACATGGGAGCAGTAGAGTCATCTGATTTTAATGATTTTTAATGTTTGTGAAATTCTTCTATTCCATCATTTTGGCACTCAGTGATTAACAACTGTGAATAAAACATTGCCATCATTTTTGCTAATGCGGAAACAAAACAAAATGCTGCAAAACAAATGTCAGTATAACAACTTCTTCTAGAATTAAACAGAAATTTATTAAACAGTAGATCTATTTGTTATTTTAGATAAAACTCAGAAGACCTGAAAATGTCTTCATATAAGATGTAATTAAATATCTTCAAATATAATGACAGTAACTGACCTCTGGGATGATGCCATATTAAAGCAGGCAAGATGACACATACGATGCAGGTAAAAAAGGTGTCTTTCATGTTGGAAATATTTCTTGCTCCTTTTAGAGGTCCTGTAAGGCAGGAAAAAAGAAAAAAAGAAACCAATAATATTAAAAATTAATTGTCATTATTATAAACTGTCATCATTACAAACATTGTTATGAATGTGAGCTTACTTAAAGGAATTTCCATATTTGGCTCAACTAGGAGATAAACATTGCTTTATAATAGTGTGTAACACCTGATATTCAATTACCTGTAATTTCTATTCACATGAATGCCTTGAATTAGACATGGAAATACTACAACAACAAAAAATCCAATGTAAAAAAAACCCCTGTGGTTAAATTACAGTTTTCTACCATACTGGACTTGCTGTAGCGAGATCCAATATTTAATATGCATCACTTTTATACATGTAATGTTCAGCTTGTAATTTGCAATTAATATATCAACTGTCATTAATGACTTTGAGTAGCAATTTTTGATTGCAGGCAATCATGAATTTTTATATGTGTATGCTGGCAAATTCAGAGTTCCTTATTTTGCTTTTCTGTACGAATGCAGCAGCTTCCTTGCCTCCTGAAGGAAGAAAATCTGACAAAAAATCAACAAAGCATTTTATTTCTAACAAAGCTATTTGATCTCTAAAATTCTTGAGTGACTTGAGGACCAGCTGTAAGCTAAGGCTCTGGAGCTGGGCTGCAGAAGACTTCAAGAATCATTCTTAATGCAGGATCCACTTTTTATATATAAATTACTGGTGTCAGTGACTCATTTACACCACCTTCAGCATTCTGCCTTCCACTTAGAGTGAGACTAATGCAACTGGTAGGAGTGTACAGAAGTAAGAGCAGGGCCATATGCTTGGTGGGCCGCTCAGCTCTGCACTGAAAGTAACTGATTACAGTACTGTGTGAGCTGCCTTTTCTGTCCCGTATCTAACACTCACTGGGTAGGAAGTTATACTGAATAAAACTCTTGAAATAGCAAATTAAATCAGACACAATAGTGTAGCCTGATATCGTCTTTGGAAACAATCTGTGAAACTAATAGCCTGGTACATGTAAAATACTGTTTAAGAAGAACAGATGTGACATCCTATGGCCATGACCCTCCACTATGCCTGCAGTTACGAACAGTCTTCAGAACTTCCATGACTTGTTTATGCAGAACTTCTTGAAGAGCCTGGTAAAAAATATCTCCCTGCTAAGAAACAGAGGGACACAGATGGAAAGCACATGTTAACTTTCACCTGGAACTTCTGGCCTCAGGACTTTTGAAGTTGTATTTGGTAGGCAGCATGTCATAAATGCTTGTAGCACCAGTGGGTTTAAATACATACAGCACTAGTTCTGTGGGTAATTGTGAGATTACTCATGTGCACTGTGTCTTTGGATGACTGGGATTTAAGGAGCAAATGTTTTCCTATCTGCTTTTTGGAATATTTGTCACTTCACCTTTGAATTGACACTGGTTCAAGGCCAGGTTGAACGGGGCTTTGAGCAACCTGGTCTAGCGAAAGTTATCACTGCCCATGCAGGGGGGTTGGAAACAGATGATCTTAAGGCCCCTTCCAACCCATACCGTTCTATGATTCTATGAATCCAAATCATTATTTTGTTAAAGGGTCACCAAAATTTTCCCACACTTAACTGAATTATTTTGTTTTCTGCAGAAACAGAGCATAACTCCTGTTACTAGAAGATCCTCTGCTTTTTCATAATTTTGTCTTTCATGCACCTGAAAAGAGCATGGAGGTGGGGAGGGTCAGGGCTCCTGGGAAATATGGAGTTAAAGTGATCCAGGCTGGTTGCCTTGAATAGGAAATCGCTTGCCCCAGCAGTCAATTTGCCTAATTGATTAGAAGCCTGATTGCACCCCCGAAGGGCTCAATGCCCCGGGGACATGGAGCCTCCAGGGCAGCTCCACAGGCGGGAGACTGCGGTGCTGCTGGAGCCTGGCCGGGCTCCGATGGGCGCTCCCGGTGCGCCTCGGAATCCCCCGATCCCATGGTCACCCCGCAGGCCGTCTGCTGCCCTGCTGGGGAACGCTCAGCCCGTTTGCTGCTTCAGCCTTTCCTGCTCCTTCACCTCTAGGGAGTGAGAACCACAAGTGCCCGAAGGATGGGAGTCCAGCGGTCTGGAAAGCTTCCCCAAGGCCAGAAGCAGCCGGAGTGGCTCCCCGGTTCCCTCAGCAAAGTCGCCTGGTGAAGCCCAGTGGCAGGAAGCAGTTTATAGCACAGTAACTCAGCCCCTTGCCTGAGCTTTTTCAGCTTGGCTTCAGTATGATTACCATGATAAAGACCAGCACTCTTGGGTTTTTTTTTACTTCCCTTTTGCACCTTCAAGTCCCTACTTGATCTTGACTTACCTGAATTTCATTCTGGTACCTTGACATTTTGGCTGTTCTCCCAGACAGATGCAATTACAAGAGTTCAAATAAACCATTTTTGTTGTTGCTGGGGCAGGGGATGAGGGAGTGAGGAGAAAGCAGAGAGGTGCTCTGAAGTTTTGCTGGGAGAACTCACCTCCTCCCAAGGCTCTTCAGGTCTTCTCTGCAATTGAGAGGGCCCAGAAAGCGGCAGCTGTAGGACATGATCCAACATTCAGGTTTAGCATGAAACAGAAATAGCAAAGAGTGAGCCCAACAGGATAAATAGGAATTGCAGATTGCCAACTGTGTTTCAGCGTGCAATACTCCACCTTCTTCCAATGAGACCTTGGCATTCCTACCTTGAGAGAGAATTTGACAACTGATCACATTTTAAAAAGAGAAACAAAACCCATGTGAAAGCTCATTGAAAGCATTACACAGTGAAGCAGCATAGTGGCTTGCAGTCTACTTCAGCACTCATTCAGTGCTGATGTGAAGAAAAATGCTTTTTATTTCACCTTTCTCCATCTTCACCACATGATGGAATTCCTGGACAGTCTCCAAATCAAATACAACCTGCTCTCCTTACCTTGTGGGACTTAGGGACATCCCTGTTGCTAGGGCTGCAAGGTACCAAAAGAATAATAAATATATGTCTGTATTTACGAAAAGTAGTCTCTCTGATCCGCACATTACAGAACTCAGTTCTAGTTTCCTGAGAGTGGACAGCAAGTTACAACCCCAGTTATGGTTCACCTGGGAATGGCTTATAGACATTCTCCTTTATGTCAGCATAAAAAAGAGCAGTCAGCTGGTGAAGGCAACACAGGCCTAACCGAGTCTCCAATGTAGTGTAAAAAGAAAAACTATGGTAGGGTTTAGACTTTCACTCTGACAACATTCACAAACCACCTGGAAGAAAGATGCGTGGGAAAAGTGAGGCTAGCCTCAAGAGAAGAATTATTTCTGTTATCTCCAATTCGATACTTAGTTTTGTCACTAGACATGCTACTACATTATTGGGAAGTGGAGCTGTATTTCTACCAGGAAGACTGATCTTGTTGCTTTTTATTCTATTACTTCCCAACTCCTTTTTTTCTAGGCCATAAGTACTTGTACATCCACACGTTTCACTGTTGCAGTTCCTGATTTAGTATTCTGAGAACCACTATTAGAACCACTACACAGATCTTTAATCCTTTTGACAAGATATATTTATATTCCTCCTGTATTAAACTTAGAGTCCATAATGCATTATGCAGTGACCTGGATGACAGAGTAGTGGATGCATCTATTAAATCTCTGGCAACACCAAGTGTGAAGAGGGTACCAGGGAGCTGGGCTTAGAATACAAAGTGATCTTGACAAATCGAAAACATGGTCTGAAGAAGCAGCAGGCTGTCCAGCATAGACAATGCAAGACAGTGCACATAGGCAAGATTAATCTGCTGCATGAAGACAGACTGTAAAACATTTAGTTAGAGAGTAAGCTCTACAGAGGTTAGAAAATAAGCTCTACAGAGATGAGAGCCGAGTGGCTACTGAGGGTTGCAATATTAGCAAACCCAAACACTGCAAGAGGAACTATAGGCACAAGTCTGGCCTGGAAATCACAAAACATTAATAAATCAATTCTATGCTGCATTACAGGTTCAAGGGGAGTACTGCATCCAGTTGTCTGTGAGGCAGTTCAAGAGGGACACCGAAAAGTTGAACAGAACAATAAGGATGAACAGAGGTCTAGAAAACGCAATTAATTAAAATGGCATTAGCTTAAAAAGAAAAGATTGAAGTTACTATTGTCTGCAATAGTGGAAAAGAAATTAATTTTTTTTTTCCCTTTATTTAGTTATCCCATAGGGAAAAGCACAAATTGGATCGGGCTTAAGTTGCAGGAAGAAGGTTAAGGTTCCAGACTGAGAAATATATTTTAATGGTAAGAGCAAGGGTGGCTCTGGACCAAGTTCAACAGGGAGAGAAGGTCCCTGAGTAGCTGTTAGACAAATATCTCTCAGTGATAAGTGGGTATTATCTGAAGCTGTGTTGGGCAGGGGAGTGGATTAGATTATATTTTCTTTAGAAGAACTTTCCAGTTCTGCAGTTCCAATAACCAGTAATCCTAAAAAATTAGTGGTTAATATAATTTTTCAGGATCCTCATACCTTAAAAAAATGTGCTGGTTTTGATAAAGTTTTCATAAAATAAAAAAACCCAAACTTATGAGCTAAGCTATCAGTTCTACCATCCTCTACAAAAACCTGGTATCTATTCATATTATTTCATTATTGTATGATGTTGGGAAACAATTATTATCTTGTGCTTAACGATGTAAGAACTGCAACAACCCATAAGTACTAGACAGGCCTTTTTAAATAGTCTACAGAAATTACTTCTGAAACCCCAAAAAGTCTATATACAGTACCTGATCTTAAAAAATAAAATCAACACTCCTACACTGGAAGATGTATCACCTAGAGAGAACCATCTGCCTGCATGCTCTCTGGTATGCTTTTCTGTTAATTCCTATGTCTGAAAACAGAAAGAGCAAAGACCAAGAAATGACAAGCAGAGTTATTATATCAGAGTATATACTAGAGTATTAAAAATAGATTCTGTAAAAATGAATAAAACAATAGCTTAAACTAAATTAAATAGATGTTTCTTTATCTAGATGTATCTTTATTGATGGATTAAATTTTGTATTTATTTCCACCACTGTTTGGAAACATGAGTTAAAATATTTTTTTTAGTTTTCTGTTTAAAAACATTGTACGAAAAACATCACAAGAAAAGAATGGTTCCAAAATATACTTTAAATTATACAAGCCAGCTGTGTATAACACGATATACAGCTTGGTGTACTCTTTTGCCTTTTTTTGAACATTTTAAAACACACCAGTACACTGCACCAGATTCAGCTCCTGTATGGAGAAAAAGCATTTCTACCTGAATTCAGTGGATTTATTCTAATATCCAGTGTTACTCTTTCTTCCTTTCTTTCAAACAAAACCAGACTCAGACTTATCACACTTACAAATCACACTGAAATTTTACATCATTGATGTTATTCCCTTGGGCTTTAGTGTGAGATCACTCCGCACTTTACAGCAATAGATAATTTTGTTGATTGTTTCCTCTCCCTGCAGTTTGAAGGATTTTTTGCATCTCCAATAAATTCCCAAATGAATTTTCCCAAGCATGAGACATACCCACTGAATGTATTTAGGATTTGGCTGTATTATATGTTAATCACCTCACAGAAATTCTCAGCCTGGTGGATAGCTAAATTCAGTTTTGAAGTATAAATTTACGTGTATTATTAAAATTACAAGTTAGGACATACTTTGCATCTGCTTTCTTAGGGGATTTGTAGCACTTCAAAATATGTTTGGTTTCCTTTTTTCTTTCCAGTTGCGTTCTTCCATTTGAAGAATGCCTTTGCCAAATTTGCAGCAGAAGAACCTGAAAATGTTTTGAGTGTTTAGGTCTCTTAAAACCTACCATGAAATATCACAATCACTGCATAGGCAAGAAGATACAAATGATTTGAATCCCCCTTACAAGACATAACTTGTTTTAATATCAACAATTACACATCCTTCTGCGGGCACAGATAGATTCCCTTATCCTTAAAGCATGTTTCAGTGTAAGCCTAAGATGTACAAGGAGTACCTCTTAGGAAAAACACTCCCATGTATAAGGATCTGACCATAACATACACTATTAACATCAACATATGTATATGTGATTTACAATCTTGTAGGTTAAATTTATGTAGATCCTACATGAATGACAACTACAGCTTGTATTTTCTCTCTGAACACACTTTAACATGCGTTGAGAGTACAAGGAACATACTAGTCCAAAACGAAATTTAGGTGTCCTGAGGGCACAGGAAAGTTTGGTTCGAGCGGCTGCAATTCCTCTACAGGATCCCTCCAATTTGGCTTTTAGCTACAGGAAAGCGAATCAAACACAACCTCCTGGTGCTTGCGTGGATATTGACCAAAAGTTAACACTAGATACATGTATAAGAAAAATTCTACCTGTGTACCCTGGAGGCGTGTCCTGGTTGCTATGGGAATGGTAATCACGAATTTCCTGGCCAAAGTGTGACCAAAATCCTAACTTTCAACACTGCATTAATGTTGTTTTTCACACTTGCAAGATACCAATTTTAGCTGTAGCTCAGGCATTCCCCAACAGAATAAACTCTTTCCCTGCCATTGTGCTAGGATGTTAAACTTAACAAAAACAAAACAAAACAAAACAAAACAACAAAATACAAAAAACCCAAACTAAACCAAGAAAACCCATCAAAATCAAACCAAACAAGAAAAAAAGGTTAAAAAAGTAATAGTCACATACCGATAAACCCTAACATTATAACCACCAGCATTTCCAGCAAACCCCCACCAGTTTCCATTCAAGCTGGTGGCTCAATGTACCTGAGACAGCTAATTAAAAAAGGAAGTGGTCAAAGTCATGCCTTTTTTTCCCCCTTTTTTTGTAAACTTCAAAGGTGATCCCTCTCCTTCCTCCTCTTTACATTTTACTGTCTGGCTTTCTGCCCATCCTGCAGCTGTTAGCCGAGCCTGTGTTTCATGGCGTCAAACCTGCCTCCTCACGGTCCATAAAGTTACAGCAGGGATCGTGATACGCAGGTGTGGAAAAGCCAGAAGTGCAAGATGGGCCCGTTAATGATTTTTCTGGCACCCCATGCTGAGCTGCTGAAAAAAGAGAGAGCAGCTCGCAGAAGGCAAGGGACTCTTTGTTTGCAGAGGTATTTGAGATCATATTACTTCTCCCACAACAAAGGTGTTGGGTTTTCACTTTAAGGGCTGTTTACAGAAATGATCCACCTTTTATACAGCTTTTAAAAAATGCTTTGAGGCTTTAATTGGACACAGGATTTGCGTCACACCAGTATGAAAACTCTTACTTTTCATTTAAGCCCCCATTAAATCATTCCATGATCTTACGCAGTGATAAGCAGCCGGCTCCCATTATGTGGTCTTAACAGAGGAAAACAAAAAATCAAATCAGTAGGGGTACATTTATGTCATAAATTCTAATCTGGGAATTTCTGCACCCATTTACATTTAAGCAATGAAGGCAAGGAAGGCAGAGATCAACTGCTAAAAAAAATGCTGCTCTTCTTGAAATAACTGAACAATGTAATACCTAATATCTAAAACACAGCTTAAAAAAACACTTAGAGGTCTGCTTCACTTTAAACATTGCTGCTCAAGCTGTGATCTGAACTGTGTCCAAAGAACAGCTTAAAACAACTTGAGATCAAGACTTTTAGAAATGGGTGCCCGATACTAACAGTCTGCAGGAACCACTTTCCAGACACACAGGTGATGCGCGATATTCTCTGCCACTCGGAATCAATGGGTCTTAAATCATTCAAACATCAAGGCATAGCCCAAATTTCACATACTTAATGAACCAATACTTAGTGCCCAACTTCAACCAGTGTCCTTATACGCAAGTAGGACAGAGAGCCTGAACAGTTGCATTTGGGCTTTAAACTCTGTACTTGAGTCCCTAGTTAGGTGTAGGACACTAGTACTTCTGCAATCTCTAGGTCCTAGGCTGCCCAGCATCCCAATCTTTAGGCATCTGTATCTTAACCCTGGCCCTTTGCATCAGTATTTTAAAGGTAGGCAGTATTTTGATGCTATAAAAGAGCAGACAAGGACTAAGAGCAGCAGTTAGTGTAAGGAGATGGAAGGTTTAAGAGGAGCTACTGAGGCAGAAAAGCACTGGCTGCGCTGTCATCTCAGCTGTTCATCCATACATCAGTTCCTTAAACGTTTAGCGAAGTAGTGATTTGTCCACATATATTCTGTAAGACAGTTACAATTTCTATTGCTACAATTCCTAAAGATACAAAAGTGCTGGGCATGGCCCAGAGCTCAAAGATGGAAGTTTAGTTCTGGAACTGCATATCCATCTAGACCTACATGATGGATACTCCCCTTCTGGCAAGCAGTGGTAGATGAATTTCAAGCTCCTGACCTGCTCACATATTTTTTCCTAATACTCTATTTCCCCAGAATACCATTTCTGATGCAGTAATTCCTAGAAACTGAAACCAGCAATCACAAACCTGAAGAAAAGCAGTGCCAAATGTTTCTTCAAAGAAACAGGGGCATCATGCTTCTGCTACCGCTTCAGCTTTGGGTTGTCTTACTGAGTGGCATCTGAAGCTTTGAGATACCAGGATATCTCTTTAAGAAAGGCCAGTGGGAACCAGAATGGACCTCATAATCTGCAACAGTGAAGAATGCAGAGTGGGTTTCCCCATGCTTGCAGTTACAGCTTGCTCAGAACTGGCATGGCATAGCTTTGCTGACAAATGGATAAGGTGCCCTTTCTAAGGACATTAGGGAGTGATATGCATGTGTTTCAGGATGCTCGTAAGTCCAGTTCTGACAACAGAATTTCAATGGATCTTGATACAGGCAAGACACTGTCTCTCCTCTTTTCCAGTAACTGCTGTGATAACTGCGACAGTATCTTCAGCATGGAAGTATAATACAAACTGCTCATCCCAGGACTGCAAAAAGATAGCCTGTATCCAAAAAAAACCAACCAAAGCTCAAAAACCTAATTCAGGAATAGAACTCTCACAGTATCCACATACAGCAGGGAAATAAAGAGATATAGAGAAGGTAACAACTCTATTTTTGCTAGAAATGTATTTCCCAGCTGTCAGAAGGAAGAGTAAGGTGAGCTCATGAATAATTGCTTTTGCTTGATCCTTTGACCGCCAGACTAATCTTTCGCTATACATCCTGCAGCAGTCTGTAATAACTTCCCCATCTTGTGTCAGCAGATATATTTTAACAGCAAAGCACAAGGAACAAAATCTTCTTTTAAACTCAACAAATCTCAATAGCCTCTGTGCTTCATCCACAAGCCACAACCTTAATTACATGAACTGGCCTTTCTCAATATGTTTGTAATGCCCCAAAATGTCTTCCCAACTGTATGAAAACTACATCAGTTTTTCAAGGAACAAGCTCTGACCTTGCAGCTCTGGAGCGCTATGAGCCAGTCCTCTGTGCTCTCACAAGGAAATAAGTTCATAGAAAAGCATGTTAGAAACTGAAAAGCTGAAGGAGACTGGGCATGCTGGGTGGTTGTTGCGGAACACTATGGTAAATTATCAGCTCTGCTACGGAACTCTTTAATGACGACACGCACGTTATACAGTCTTTTTGCACCACCACTCCTTTCTCTGGTGATGATGGCATCACAAGCCTCATCTCACAATGAACAAAACAAGCTGACAAAACAAGCAAACAAAGCAATCTTAAGGGTTGTGAAATATTGAAATACAAAAGCAATAGAGACAAGAGATTTATCTCAAACTGATTTTTAGGTTCTGTCTTTCTCCAGACTTCTGTAAGATTCTTCATTCTGAGATTCCTAACCTTTTTTTATGGATGCTGCTTGCAACAGTGAGTGCTACATACAGCATCCTGATTCTTGCTGCATTACAAGTTCCCTTGGAAAGGTCTCAAATCACAGTTTAGTAAGGCCAGCTATAAACCTCACTGAGTAAAGCATCTCGCCTCCAGGCGTGCTCACCTGTTCTTCATGGGCAATTAAGGACTGTGTCTGGGTTCAGCTGCTGAGCATCCAACTGGGACTGTGCTCTGGGACTTCCTCTGCCAGCCTCAGCTCTGCCCTCCCCAGCACAGCTGGGGTAGTGGTAACAGCAGCTCCTGGACACATGCTACACCAAGATGACTTGTATGCCACAAGTGACATGTACCACACTAGGGCTTTACCCTGCTTTACTAAATCCTTTAGGCTACATACAACACATAATAGTTCTCAACGTTGCACCCTGGCAAAACAGTTTTTGCAGACCGCTGTTGTTATCTCTGCTCTGTATCAGTGGAGTTGTGGGATATATTTTGATTTAAACAAGTACCTTTGTGATATCAAACTCCAATTTCTACCAGCTTATTTGTCCAGCATTTAAAGTTATGTGTTCCTTAGTTTGAAACCATAGGCTTTAACCCCAAGACTGAATGAGGCACACATGCAGTGCAATGTTCAGTATCCTACTTGAACTGGGATACAGCATAAGGCTAGCAGGGCTATCCTGCTTCTTACAACCCTGCTAGCTTATTCAGAGAGTAAGATGTTTCTAGTGTACCTTGATTTTCCCAGACTTGTTTGCCAGATTTTTCAATTAGAAATATTTGGAGTTTGTAATTTCCTTGAATTCTGTTTGGCCAGTTTATAGCAATGGAAACAAGTGCAAGCTATAGCCGTGTCAATGTGCTTTTATTTTTAAGCTGAAATACTTTTTTCAAACTGTAACAATTTCAAAACTATCAAAACGCTGAAAGTTTGTGAAATTAAAACCCAATTGTGAAAACCAGCGGAGTTCAAACGTTTATTTCCTGTTTCTTAATTTCTCCACTTTCAGTCATTTCTAATCAAAGAAATGCTAAAGAACATTTAAACTTGATAAATCCATGGTAATATGACAAGGGCTAAGCCTTGTCTGATCTGGCAAACAAGGGGAAGGTGGGAGGAAATCTGAGGGAACAGCCGGAGTGAGAAGTGAAACTGCAAGACCGTGAGATGGTGATCAAAGGGAGCAAGGATTCCCAGGCACAGTGAGAAAAAGCATGACTGTCCTGGAGAGAGGAATGAAAAAAATCTGTAAAAACACAGGGTCCTCCTTGTGGGGCATTTCCCCCAGCGCTGTTTGGAAGAGTTGATTTTTAGCTGTTACCTCTGTTCAGTTCAGATAATTTCATTTGCTTCCTTAAGTTTGCCTTCTCTCAGATAATGCTCCAAGCTCTAGAGTGCATTTCAGTATACACTGGATGTAAATACAACACCAAATATGACCCCATTTTAGGGACTATCCAGCCAACTGGATGCCCAAAGATTAAGAAGCTGATGTTTGAAAAATGTTTCATCTATGAACCTTCAAAGACAAACACTATAGCGCCATGTTATTAAGAAACAAATCAACCAGCTGAGATTTTCTTTTTATTGCTGTTGTCTACAACAGTCCCTAAAACCAGCTTTCAGACCAGAGCATCATTGTGTTTTAAAGCATAATCAGTGCTGGTAATTTTTCTCTTAGTTAAAAAAAAATCCCAGTACAACCAAAACCACTTTTCTCTATTGCAACAGTAAAAGTTTGGGGTTTTTTTGAGTCACTTTCTACTGTAAGCTGGAGCATAAAAATTCTTCAGGTATGGTATAGAGAGATACCAAAGTGACAAGAAAGAACCCATGTAAATTGAAAACAAACAAACAACACACACATAGAAAAAATCCAAACACAAAAACCTCCCAAGCGCCCCAAACCAAACCAGCAGAACAGTCTGGTCCTTCATTCTGAAGTCCTGATATTGACCATTTTTTGCAGCTGCCACACCTCAGTGCTGCCCCATAGCTCTCATTCATATATTCTTTTTACTGTGCCGAATGGAGTAGAGACACAATTTCTGAGCACATACAATATTTCAGGTGATAGAAGAAGATCATGGTGGGAAAGGGAGGGGAAGCAGTGCTCTTTAGCAAAGAATTAGAAGGCATTTTGGAAGAATTCATCACTTCCAGCTAAAGCTGAAATTTAAGTGTCTTTAGATCCTATTTCCTTTTCTGCTCCTGAATAAGTTAGCCACCTGTTTCTATGAGTAGCAACTATGGTTTGTGTATAGTAGTTTCCATGTAGCAATAATTGGTTTTAATGTTCAAGAAAGAGCTGTACCTCTCAAGCTAGTCCAGAGATAGGAACACAGAAAAAGAATCAGTGAAGGGAAAGAAATAACTTGTACAGGGCTTCAAGATCCACTCCAGTCAGGGCAGTGGTGTGGTCTATTATAATGACCATGGTCTGGGCACTCTGGATGAGCTCAGAGAGATTGTGCAATGCTTAGGCAGCAACATACAGGAGCCAGTGGAGAAGAAAATAGATGAGGATAGTTGGAAAGCAAGGCAATATGAGGCACTGCAATGAAGAAGAAAAGCTTTAAGAGGCTTTGAAGATGAGAAAAGATGGGGATCCAGTGAGAGATCCTTCCATGGGAGCAGTACAAATATTGTCTGAGAAATTATTTTAGCTCTTATGCCTGAAGAATGGAAGTATCTGTCCTGGAGTAAAGGGAGGGCTAAACATTATTCTGTTATCAAGGTGGGACTAAATGTAGGCCTGAACAATGTCCTGTGCAACAAAGATATGACATTCGGACAAAGTTCTCCAAGTATCTACCAACTGCAGGGAAAAAAGCAATTAAAAAAAAGCACTGTTTCATCCTCAGCAGTGAAGAAGGAGGACAACCACGCTTGTTTAAAGCCAGTATATGCGTAACATTTAGGACTAGTGATATAATAATGTTTTTTATTGAGAGCATCAGAATGGGGAATTTCACTGGAAAGCCTGGAGGAGGTGGAACAGTACAGTCACCGCTTGAAATTCCTCTCTATGTGCAAAGCACAAGCAAGACCTTCACAACTGAAGTGGTACATTAGCCTCATGTTGTGCAAGACTGAACTGCTCCTATGCACCTTATAGACATACGAATAAATTATGATTAAAGCCAAAAAATATGCCTTGACAGAATTTTTGAGATTATTTTTTATTATTTAAAAAAGACACATCAGAGATGCATTGAAATTAGAACAAAAGGATGGTTATAACATAACTGGCTCTTCAACAGGCAGGGATGGACAAGTTACAAATATTTTCCTTTTTAGTCGAATAACTTCTTAACCAACAAAATCAGCTCTCAAGTGCTCTGAAGCCAAGCATAACCAAACCACGCACTGATTTATGAGAAATGGCTACCAAGTGCAACCCCGATCAGGCCACTGTAAAAAACTGCTGACAAGCATGGCCTTTATTACACTCAGCTTAATAATTATAGAGCAAAATTCAGCTGAAAGGACCCAGCCAGGGCTAGGATTTTCACACTTACCTTAGGAAATATTTGCTCAGTTTCTTTTTGGGGCTTTGTGTGTTCATGACAAGGAGGCGAACATTGGCAGCATGCCGATCCGTGTGCTCTGGCTGGGCACTATAGGTAGAAGAAAGAAAGCAAAGTCAGAAGGATGCATTTTCTAAATGGGATAGTCAACTCATGATGGTGTATTTGCCCCTTGATGTGCCATCCTAAAATGCATCTTCACGGGGCAAAAAGTAACTTAACAGGCAGGACTGGTTTAGAGATTATGTTTTCCTTATTCAAGCCAATCTCCATTTCTGTGAAAGAAAATGAAGGAAACTTCTGAACAGGACCACATTCTGGGTTTTTTTCCATATTTCACTCTTTTTATCCTACATATGTTCTTTCTATTGGACTATATTCTGCTCTCATTTACCTTCAGTGGAAGTAGAGAGTAAATGTCCTAGTGTCAGCGAAATGGGTTCAGTTTTACATGGGCATAGCTGACGTAGCCCTTCCATGATCTATCTCAGCCAAAATGGTAGAAGTTATTGGCCAAAAGAGGTGCTGATCCCTCCTTCCAGTACTTGCACAGTTATGTAGTAAGTTGTATCAGATAACTAGCTCAAAACTAACCTGAAAAAAATTAGGAAGCAGGGTGGGGAGATGATTTTCCTTCAGGCCAGCACCAAGATCTGATTCCCAGCACAGGTGGCCTGAATTCCAGAAGGAACACAAGCAGGGAGGAGCTGGGGGTGACACCTTCGCTTTACACAGCACACTCATATCAATCCAAAATTATAGTGAAACTACAGTCCTGGTCTAGTTCACAATTAAGGGAGGCAAACCAGGAGAACAATAAAGAAACACTCAAAATGTTAAAAAAGGATTATTTTTTCTTTTTGTTTGAGCTGTCTGAACTGGCTCACTTTGGTGTCAGACAAGTACTAACAGGAGACCAAGGACAGGAAGGGGAGGGGAGCAGGACTTGGCAGCAATAGCTGCTGTATCAGCTTAGCTGTAGCACCAACCCATTGCTTAGAGCATCTGCGG
Source organism: Coracopsis vasa (assembly GCA_026283785.1). Taxonomy (NCBI): domain Eukaryota; kingdom Metazoa; phylum Chordata; class Aves; order Psittaciformes; family Psittacidae; genus Coracopsis; species Coracopsis vasa. Next base: position 37,899 of record JANHGB010020813.1, read on the forward strand.
TAAGCTGATTGCTAACAACAGCAAAACCTCAAAGCTGTTGAAATGACTTTTTTTCTTTCCTTACCAGCCAGAAAATTACAGTGGTTCTTTCTGACATCTTTCATAAAAGGTGGGTATACATGAAGGTACAAGATCTGGCTCAGAGACCAGGAACTGAAACAGTCGGGCTTGGAAACAGAGATTTAAAGCCTTGTTCAGGCCACCTTACCCCTCTTTCAATAGAAAAAAGGGGAGATAGACAGGATCCTATTAATCTCTGCACAAAGGCTGCTCTGATGAAACCTTAAACACAGTGTTTTTTCTCCAAGTGGTTATTACCTCTCATGAGACCTACAGTAGTGCAATTGCACTGGTTCACTCTTCATTCCCATAGCTTCCTCTATCTGCTTCAAATCACTGTTGATCAAGTGCCTGCTACCTGCAGTTCTCAGGAGCGGTGTACAAGAAGCCCTGCACTGGTGTTCCAGAAATGTCTGGATCTAGCTGTGCTGGAAGGAGTGTAAGGTATTTTCACATTTTCACTTCCAAGCATGAATTGCAGTTGCAAAGGTTTATGACTGAGGCAGCAAAGGAAACCTCAGCCATGAGGTAGGTTTGATTTGGATCAGTTGATGGAAAGCGTCAGTCAAAAGTTTTTGTCAATACCTCCAACTATTTACAGATTCTTAGATGAAAAAGCTTATTCCAATGACTTCCTGGATAAAAACATGATGAACACAGTCAGCAGCTGTAACAATGGTGTGCATGCAATGCACTTAGATTTTGTAATGGATATGATTTAAAATTTCCTGTGGAATTCTGCACTTTGCAGCAGGCAGATTCAGAATAACTAGACAGGCCAAGTTCAGCTAGAAAAGATCCTGAGCAACATGATCTAGATCTGAAGTTGGAGCAGAAGTTGGTTGAGAAACTTTCAAAAGTCCTTTTCAACCACTATCTTTTTAATGCTTCTAAGCACACGTAGCTGTAGATTTGCTCCAGTCACTTTAACAGAGACACTCTGCTTCACTTCAGTACTTTACCAAGAGCACTTACAAATGATAACAGCTGAGTTCATTACCAAAACCAAATGCCTCTGGACTACCTGCTTTGGCCAAACACCCAGTCACTGCCCTGTCAGTGTGACAGCTGGGTGAAGTACAATGGACTCTTGAACAGGAGACAGGGTCAAAATCAGTTAGGCCCTCTTGGCCTCAAGACATAATAAATAAAGACAGGATTAGACGAAGAGCTGTCAGGGAGAAAACACGCTCTGAAATTTGATTATTGTTCTTCAAACTACAAGATTATTTGTCTTTGCCTGGAGAAGAGTTTGTGTGCCTCTGAGACCATCTCCTCTTTCCAGCTGGTCTAATTAAAGAAACATACAGGCAATCTTGTCTGTGTTCTGATCATACAGAACAACACAAGCTGCAACTGAGAGGGAAAGTAACTACAAACATCCCGGCTACAGCAGGCAGATTAAGCAGGAGGCCAGCTGAGTAAAGAGAGAAAGCAGCAGACCAGCCTCCTGGACCCAGTGCCAGAGCTTAGCTATATATTGTACTTTGCAAACAACAAAAGTCCTTGTAGTTCTCTTCCTGCTGAAACCTCGCGCAGCCTGCAAACCAGAGTTAAAGCAAGGAAGAGGAGCTATTTCCAACAACCTCCACAAGTTTGTGCATCCCATAGCTCTTTGTTGGATGCACACAGCCTTAACTTCAAGACTTGCATTGCTTTAACTGGGTGTGTTCATTTTGACAAAACAGAAGGTAAGGAGAAGTCAGTCTCAGAGAGAAGACCTTCATTATAGCTCCACTCGTCTTTGTTAATGTAGTAAACATAGGAGCGTTGCTTTAATTTCAGTCATGTGAAAAAGGAAAAAGCAAAATCTTGTCTCAGTGCATAACTATTATGCCCTTAAAAAATTGCTGAGAGCTTGTAATATAAGTAACAATTGCTTTTCCTGCATGCAGGAAACAAGGGAAAAAATAAGACATTTGCAGAGGGAAAGGATCAGGCATTCTGTCTAGCTTCCTGACAAAGAGGAGGGTGAGTGAGAATTGATTTTTATGCTGCTTGCTGCATGGTCCTGCAAGTCAATGCAGACCCCTACTTCTTGCTTCAGATCTGTTTCAGAAGAGATTTTGCACCCAGCAGGCAAAGTGTGCCAGCACTGGAGTGAGCAGCGTTATCGGGTGTTAGCTGCAGCACTCTGATACATCCTTGAGAACTAGCACATCATTAGGGATACTTACACAATAGAATGTGTGGGTCTTAGGTCCATATGTCAGACAAAACTGAGGATGTTTTTAAGGATGAATTAAAAAACTAAAACAAAACCTAACTACAAATAACTTTAAGCAACTGTCCCTGTAAGTGCTGCTTTTACATTGGATTTCAGCACTATTACTGAGATACTCAAAAAGCATTTTGATAAATTGACTCTGTATGCTCTTCTGTTTGAAAAAAGAAAGAAAGAACTCCAAAACCAACCAGTCAAAAACCCCACCACAAGATGTAGCTATTTGTTTGAAAAGTGGTCTGGAAAAGAAATTAACATGGAAAATTTTGCAATGCAACACTGGGTATTAGAGGTATAAAGTCTGATTCTCTCATCTCTGCACCTTGGGCAGTCATTGCCACCTCCCTGAATTAGCAGCAGTTTACACCTACTTGCACTGATATAAATGACAACACAAGAGCAAGGTGATAGAAAACAGGTCTGCAACGTATAGCCTCAGCCAAACACACCTGCACCCCTTTCACAGAACAAATATATCGCTCTATGTCTAAGAGTATATTATAATAATACTAATAAGCTATGTGGAACTACATACAATATAAACAACAATTTTATACACTAGACTTATAAGAGCTTTGCTAATGACTGATATTTCCACAAATAATAAAACACCCCTGTTCACATACTGCATTCTAAGTACATTTTAAAATAAATCAGGATTTGTTCTTTGGCACAGCTGAAGCAGGACCTGCTCCCCCAGCAGCTATCTTCATGAAGAAAACACAAGCTCACAGCAATCAAGGAGCTGGCAACACAAGGCATCATGGTTCCTGAAGACCACTTCCAGTTCCTACAGGCAAGTACCTGTCCTAGGGACACAGCTTCAAGAGCACACCACTACAAGATTAAATACCAGACTCCATGACCACACTGGCATGTGATCTCAGCTGTTACTCTTTGTAAACCACATGGCTGAATGACCCCAGGTTTTCTAAGAAAGAAGCGATGCTCTGGTTTGCTTTTTCACCTTGAGGTTGCTGAAAAGCATGAAGACCTATGGTGCTCTCCAGCCTTCCTTACCTCTGCTGCTAAAAACAAACTGACACAGGCCTCCCATTCTCCACAGCAGTCACACCTCCTACAGTGGCAAGAGACTGCCAATATCATATCTGAGACTCCTCCACTCATGGAAACATTTGTGGTGAACAACTCTAGATTTTTTCCTGATTATCAAGTTTTATTCCAGACATAACTGGACATACTTAATTTGAAATAAATTCCTAAGGACCCCTCTTACAGAACAGTTATTCAGATTATCTCCCTGTGTTAGCCCAGCCTAAAGAAGCTTATTTCTTCACATTAACAAGCATATGAAAGGAAGCCCGCTGTCTATTCACAATACATCATCTCCTTCGCACCAATTGCCACATGGATTGCTTTCTATCCATAATCCATCTGCTTCGTAACCAGCAAGTTAATACTGTGGGACTCCCTTCGAGTACTTTTACTGAAGAAAATTATGCTCTTAGTGAAGAATAAAAGTGAAGTTCAAACCAAGGCCAAATCCATGCCCTGTCTCTGATATGGGAGGCAGGGGGAAGTCTGCTTCAGACAACATAATTTCACTTTAGGACGAACCACCTGAAGTGTTGTAAATAAGCAATGATTTCTCATTCCCAATCCACAAACTCCATTTTTACAGATCTATCCTATACACATGCTTCTCTTGCTCAGAAATCATGTACAGTACCTGAATTTTATCCGGATTCTTTGGCATCTGCTGCTCCACATCTAACTTCATTTGCCGCTAAGGTTATAAGTAACTATGTGACAAGAGTGAAGTGAGTATCAATACATGCAACTTCAGATAACAGAATTTCACATTAATCTCAGCTGCTGTGTCTAGAGTTAAAACAGGAGCAGCTGGTGCTCAGGAGACCCTGGTTTGGGAGTTATGGGTGTGAGTGGAAGGTGGACTGGAAAGGGAAGGAAGTTTGTTTACACACAACTGATGGCAATGTCTTGCCTATCAGCGGCTGCTTCTCTGACATTTCTATAACAAAAAGTGAAAGAGTATTTGTGTGGGGATGGCAAGGCTGGTCCTCAGAAAATGCAGTTCCTCAAAAGCTATTCCATGGCAAGAAGGGCAGCCTCTCCTCCTGCTCTTGCACGAAGGGTCCAGACCCCACCATCCACAGACTGCTTCCTCCTCCTATGGCAAGTGCATTTCAGTGATGCCTAACCCTAACTATTCTATGATTCTATGATCCTGTGCCCAAAAGAAAAGCCAAGAGCTTCTCCAGGACAACAGGCACTGGACATATGTAAAGTAGTATTGCTCTGGGAAAGGAAGGCTGCCTGAAGCATTAAGTGGAGAAGTTCAGGGATCTGTTTTGTTGTGATTAAAAACAGGTGTGGGAGGGAAGAAAGGGGAGCCACGGTGTTCACCTACTAATATTCAAGTACACAGTAGTAGACACCAGACAGACACACAAAATCCCAGGTCCCAGGCCTTCCTTGGTTTGTAAATTTCTGTCTCATGCCTCTGAAACCTAATATTGCTACTCACAATCAGCACCTCTTCCTTGACTCACCCTGGTTTCTGAACACTGCATCCATCTCACTCAGTTTTGTCCCCTCCTCAGCTCTGTAAAAGCCTGCACTATATTTCTCCCTCCTGGCTCTCACCCTTCCTTGTCACCCTTTTTCTCTTTTAAAACTCATCTTGGCTTTGTCCCCCTGGTTTTGAAGTTATGTCTCTACCATAAGGTAGAGATGTACAATTTATTTTTAACAGGCAAGCTCAAACACCCTTAAGTCTGATTTAGATTGCAAGGACCAAACCCTGGGCACTTCTGATGCTCCCCAGTTCTAACAAAGCGCTTTCTGTGTTACATTGCAGCCCAGCACATATATGGATTTCTCACCACCCTCTAATGGCTCCTCATTCTCCTCTGTCTCTTGTCCCCTGTCTGTGAGAGCTCTTCAAAGCTCTATCCTGGGCCTCATCTTCTGTATCTTATCCTCAGGGAGCCTCCTCTCTTCACACTGATATAACTATTACCTCTAAGTAAATGGCTCACAAATCTACATCTGAATACCAAACTGATCTCCATCAGTTTAGCCCTACATATTTAATAACACTTTTGATCTGCTGCCCTGGAAGGATGACTATTTGTGTAATCCTAAACTTTGCAATTATTACTGAACAGCTTGTATTTTTCCTTTTATGTTATTTCCTTTTCTCCATGCTGATGGCAGCAATATTCTTCTTATTTCAATAACTTTAATTCTTGGTATGTCAACCTATCAATGCTGGAATATTTTCTGCTTTTCAGGCCCTCCTCTACTATAAAACAAATAAATCCAGACAATATGATTGTCCCCATTGCTCACCTTGATCTACTGTAGAGATTTCCCTTTTCAGTTCTTCACTGCTCCTGTATTTCTGGACCTGTGATCAACTGAATGATACATATGCTCACACGCTCAGGATCTGGTGCACTTAGCTATAGTAAGGTAATCAGTCCACAGCAACCTTAGTTACATTACAAGTACAATGCACCAGCAATAGCAAAAACAATTGTTCCCTAGGCCTCTGTGACTTCTATTCCCTTCCCTTCCTGTTGAATTTCCAATTCCTGCACATTATCCCCGAATTCTATGCCAAGAGCTGGGTAAAATCTCTGTCTTGCTGGCTCCTTGCAGTGCCCATGCTGAACATGCCCTCAAAGAGGTATTTAAAAAAGGCAACTTGAACTTGTATTGAAATCTCTCCTTCACATTTGTGCCTGATTTGGACTCCTGTTCCAAATACTAGTTTTCACAAACCTTTTCAGAGCCTTGAGATGAAACTGGCCAGCATGTTCAAAAGGACAGCATGTAAGGACAGAAAGAGGGACAGGCAGCAGAATTACAAATCAACCTCATTTCCCTAGACTAAGAGTCAGAATGAAGAAATCAAATTTTTAAGTATCCAAAAACCATGCAGATGAGGCCCTCATCTAGTGGTGGTCTTGACAGTCCTGGGGTAATGGTTGGACTTGATGATCTTAATGGGTTTTTCCAACCTAGTTGATTCTATGATCCTATGATCATTCACTTACATGTTTACACAATTTATTTCCTTTAATTCCTCCTATTTATTGCCAGTTAAAATAATTCCAGTGAGAGATAAATTACCTTCAGTGAGCAATAATTATTACCTTTAAACAGTCATCTTTATATTTCAGCTCTAACTATCATTTGGGAGGCAGGAAATGAAAGGAGGAATGAAACAAATGCCACTGATCCAGTAGCCACTTCAGAAAGCCAAGGCAGACCTATCTGTTCTCAGCGTTTTCACTACTTTCTTCAATCACTGGACTACAAACCATTTCTTATGGTCTGCTGATGCTCTGCAGACACCAGTAAATCAAGCATGCCAAGGGTAGCTTTCTAACTAACATGGAAGTTAAACAGCATGAAGCATCTGGTGCTTACACTTATGCCAGGAAACTCTCTTAGCCTTCAAGCCAACGTGGCTGAATGCAAGCTGCTGATTGGCATCCATTCCTGGAGCACTCTCCACAGCAGAGCTGTCTGGCACTTTCCAGTTTCCATAAATCTATAGCTTAATGCACATGTGTTTACCTAAATGAAGATTACAGACTGCAGTTCTATGTCCAAGGTGGATTTTGTTAAAACTCCAGCTTTCAACAGTTCAATATATGTAATTCTGCTCAGACTTAAACACTGTTCCAAGTATAAGTAGCATCTGAAAATGGGATCTATTTTCTTCCTATTCAGCTAAGTATCGTTCACTTCCAGAGTTTACTATGCATAGTGGCATCATCCAAGAAAAAAAACAAAACCAAAACATCTCCTTGTCTACACTTAAATTGTTTTAACAGCTAAAATCTGAGAAAAATGTGCAAGACTTAAAGTTTATTTGTAAAATGTTTTGCCTACTGATTTTGTTGTGTTTTTTATGCCAATGGGTAGTTGGATTAGATGATCCCTGCAGCTCCATTTCAACTGAACTATTCTACTCTACTTTATCTTCCATTTTAACACTCAAGAGAAGTATTATAATGTTAAAACTAACTTTTGAAAATAAAGGACATGATGCATGAAAAACTCTGGATCTGGTATTCCTTTATTCTAAGGTTGGTCCCTGCAGCAAGCCAATAAAAACACTCATTTCTCATAGTAACAAGAAGTTGACTTTGCTCTAATCTAAAATCAGAGCTGGGGAACAAGAACTGCAGAGGAAAATTATTTTAATGTTGTTTTTTTAAAACTTCATGAGGCTGAGGATATTCGTTTCACCTATAGTGATATACATATACAAGTGCACAGTTGAATTAAATGAAAACTGAAATAACACTTGCCTGTCTTTGTATGATGGGAGCAGGGGATTTAAGGAAAGTGCAACAGGACTAACATTTACAAAGGTTTGCACTGTGAACGTAAGCACCTATGCATGCAAGCAAATCTTAATCCAGGCGCTGAATATATATCTCTAACCCTGGTGGGCAGGAATATAAACCAGGAAACGCTCCAGGCGATGTCTATGTAAAGCCCACATCAATTACCTGTATCAGTTACAGAATGAAGATACATTTAAGTTAGTGCCAGTTAGTGGGAAGACACAGCCTTTGATTGCAAGCCATTTGCATTTCATGGGGAAAAACCAAAAGCTTTCTGGGCCCAATTCCCCACAGACTGGCACCCAGGTGGCTACCTACATGCATTGCACAGGCATACTGCTATCAGTATAGAATGGCTCAGTATTACAACTACTTGCAACTCCTTGTGTGACTAGAAATACATTCCTAAACACAAAATACGAGGGGGAAAGAAAAGCAAACATCCAAAAGCCAATAGGCATATGTGCCATTTTCCCTTCTTGCTTTTCGGTCCCCACCTCACCCTTGGGAACACTGTTAAGCTGCCTCAAGCTTAGCATACCAAAAGAGGCCCAATTTTTTCAGCCATCCCCTCTAAACTCATGGTCTGAACTTCTATTTTCCATAGAATATAATTGTTCTAAAAATGTCTTGTCTGCACTTCATTTTCTGTTCTTACCATTCTGCCAATAGCGTGAAAAGTTTGGGGGTTTACAAGTAATTTTCAAGTGTCCTTTTCCCTTTTCCATGCATAAAAGGCTGCCCCTTCATTTCTCTGCTTTATTTTTCTCCCACCTATTTGTGAACAATCACTTCTGCTTCAGTCAAGCATATAGAAACAAGCACTGAGCCAAGACATATTTGCCTTGGGTCAGGCAAACAGGGCCCGTGTGGCCCACCCTTAGCCTGGGGCAGGATGAAAGGCCAACCAGGCCCCCTCACGGTTTGGTGACATCTGAGCTAATCCTCCCTTCGCTCGGGAACAATTACAGAAAGTCACCCAAAAGCGTCTACAAATAAACCTCTTTCCAAAGCTAAGAGAAGATGCTTTTTCACCTCCAACACTCACCATCCATTTTCTGCTGTCACTTACACTGGTGGGAGCCCAGGGTGCTTTCAACAGAGGGAAATTATTTAGGACTTTCTCTGGGTGTGTGACTTACTTCCTTGCAGCTAATCCAGACTAGACAGTAAAGACAGTAGTTAAAGTAGCTAATTCACATTAGACAGTATGTGGTTTTGGGGGGCTTTTATCCTTAACCAGAGAATGAAACAAATTATAATTGTGTGTTTTCACTTTTTCTCTGTTTATAGGGGTAAAACTCACCTTTCTTTCATGCTGCCTTTCGCCAGACCTGCACACTAAATAACAGTTAATCTAAATCTTCCTGAAGAACTCAGCTGGTGGCTAAACACTATGGAAAAGTAATTTTAAGAATAGACAAAACTGCAGCTTATAGACGGAACATCTACCCAGACAGTAAAGATGGAAATGAACATGGCCTCAGGGCTACTTCTAATGGCAACGGAAGGAATCGGTTCTAGTCATATTTCGCTGTCCAAGTAAGCCTTCCTGTCAGCCTACACTAAAACATGGAGCAAGCCCGGTCAACTAGGAGTTGCTCAGGATGTTGTCAGTTGAGTTTTGGGTACCTCCAACAGTTGAGATATGTTTAAATTGGAATTCCCTATGCTTCAATTTGTGCCTGTTGCTACTTGTCCTGTCAATGGGCACAACTGAGAAGAACCCGATTCCATCCTTTTTACTCCCTGCCACCTTCTGAATTGGGTATTTTTACACTTTGATAAGATCTTCCTTGAGCCTTCCCTTCTCCAGGCTGCATAGTCCCATTTCTCTCAGTCTCTCCTTGTATGACAGATGCTCCAAAGCCCTTAATCATCTCTGTGGCCCATTGCTGGACTCACTTCTGTATGTTCATGTGTCTGTCATAGTGTGTAGCCCAGAACTGGACCCAGTGCTCCAGATGAGGTCTCACCAGAGCTGAGGTAGATCACCTCGCTCTCTGCTGGTGATGCTAAGGCAGCCCAGGATGCTGTTTGGCTTCTTTGTTGCTAGGGCACATGCTGGCTCATAGTCAAGTTGCTGACCCTCAGGACCCCCAGATCTTTTATCTGCAAAGCTGCTTTCTAGCCAGTAGGTCCTTGCCAACTGGTGCTTGGCATTAATTTCCACTTTGATAAATATCAGGGGTTTCTGAAGAAGGTTTATAGCTTCACCAGTGGATGGATCTGTGATTTTTGAGTCTCATTCTTATTTCTGAGCTGTTAATTTTTGACAAAAGTTTGATATATATATATATATATTTTAAGTGCTGGGTTTCATATCTCTGTTTTCTGAAGGGATATAAGATTCAGATGCATGATACTGTGCATCAGTTGTGCCATAGCATGTGCTCTGATCATGCGTGCTCTCTTTCCATGTCAGGCATATGGAAAGAAGTTTAGGTAGACCTCAGTAGAACAGCATTAAGCTAAAATTTGTTACTTCACTTTTGCCAGCCATGACATGGCAGTTTTTGCAGCTCAGCTGATGCATACAAGTTTGTTAGCTGCTAGTCACTCAACTGTACGTGAGCTTATTTATTTGCTGAGAA